>CANXYC010042875.1:0-16874 GCA_948193065.1 Aleurites moluccanus
AAATTCAGTTTTGAAGAAATAAGGTAAAATTTCTTCAAATGTCATTTTCTTTTAGATTAATTAAGTCTGGTAGTTAGAATAATTAATTATGGGTATATAGAATTTATTACAAGCATTCTTGAGGTTATTAATGGTAATTAATGTGGGAGAAATCAAAATTGATGGACTGTCATGAATAGTAACGTGAACAGTAAATTCAAAATAAATTTTAGATTTTCTTTAAGAGATGAATTATATTGATGTTGGGAATTTAAAATAGAAACTCTAAGATGGTTAAATGTTAAGAAATCATAGTGAGTATTATTGATTAAGGAAAACCCTAATTTTGAATATTTGGGAAAATTTCTTAGGAGGAGAAAATAAAGGAAATTGGGAAGATTGTTGTGGAACAAATTGTTAAAGGAAATTCAAGGATAAATTGTGTAGAGGTAAGTATGAACATTGCATTTGTTTATTGCTTCTTTGAAATGACATGACCAAGCATTCTTAATGTTCACCCATATAATTCTCATATACTTGATATTGTATTATCAAACTGTTAAATGAAAATTCTATGATATCTTAAAATCGAAATTTACCATTTGTTCATGAGATTGCCATGTATATATATATATATATTGTAAGTGACTTGGTCAACCTTCTTGGATCAAGTTCATATGATTCCAACTTGTTAAACTTGACTAAAATTTATGCTATATATTGATGGTCTTATGACCAATATGTTTCTTATGAGATTGAAGTCATATGACCCTATGGATAGAACGCTCTTCCCAATGAGAGTAAATTCATTGGTCCACTGTGCACTTTTGGAACCTAGCTGATAGGGTTTTTATTAGTGTTCCACCTAGAGGGGACCATGAGCTCTAGGCGTATGCCTGGCCAAGCATGCGTTTGCGATAAGGTAGCAAGGACTACCGATGCGCTCTGTTGTGATAAGTAGCATGACTGCTTATGCACTCTGTAGTTCTACCATGTTACTTGATAGTGCTATTCAATTGTGAGCACTTCTATTCTTGTAAGCCGAACCACATCATAATTCTTACCCATGTTCTTAAAATTGATATTTCCTTTGGATTAACATATATGTATGTATATATTTCTTTTATATTGCATGTTCATATCTTACTGAGTTGAAGGCTCATTTCTCTTATGTGGATTTCAGGTGATAGTGTAACTTGTGAGGAAGCTAGTAGATAAGATCAACCTTCTTGACTTATTCTTCCAAGAAGCCCCTATTGTAATCATTTTGATATATTTATGTATATTCATTGTATGGTATTATGATTCAATATGTATTAGGAGTACACTTTAGAGCTCAGTAGTTGGTTATTGGGGATGATAATATTTTGATGTATAAATTATTACCTTTTGGGTTACCCTTGTTCCTTAGTGATGTGGGATACATCTTTTGATCAGTAAGGAATAAGAGAAAATTATGAAATGATATAAATAAAGATATGAATTATGCTTATATGGATCACAGGAATGATTATTGAATGATATCTATATTTGATATAAATGAGTATGAGATCTAGGATAAGAGAGTTCTACGGGTTTATGGTGGCCTTAAGCCTACCCTTGCCCTAGGACCGTCGCACCACTGGAGTTGGGGTGTGACAGTACTATACATCATAAACATAAAGAATGTGATTATGATGTATGCCAGTACAATGATATGATGATGGGTTATGACTGTAAATGATGTATATTATTTGTCGTTGTTGGATGAGATTATGATAACACAGGACCACTTAAGATATGATTATGATTAGGATATGATGATTATGGATAGGTAAATGACCTCAGTGGTCACTAAAGTTTTCAATTTGTTCTATTTTGATCACTAACCAAAAATTTATTTCAGATTAATCACTATTTTCTTGAAATTATTTTACTGGCTGATTATCAGACCAAATCGGTGCCTGATCGACACATGTGTCATCCGAGTCAGCGTTAAATGCTGATTGTGCGAGCCACATGGATGACACGTGGCAAGAATTACCAAATTACATACCACGTCAGATTACCATTAACCACAAATGATGCCCACACATCGGGACACATGTTCCAATGCATGATGGACACGTGTCATGAGAGAGAGTAAAATTTTTTTACCCTCTTTCTTCTCTTCCCAGAACCCAATCCTTCTCTTGCTCTCTCTCTCTTTGTTACATCACGATTTCTTCCCTTTTTCTCTGTAGAAAATTTCTTCAATCTAATCAATTCTAGGTGTTATATAGTTTATTTTACAGGGGAAGATCTGAAATAAACATCTAAGGGTGGAAAATTAGATGCTTCGATAGATTAGGGTTAGTTTATAAAGTAAAATTAGGGCATTTTAGAGCAAAATTAGGGAAAATTAGAATTAGGAAATTTCTGACTACGTTGGAGAGTAATGGATTGGCAATATCGTCTTCAGGAGTAGCATGCGCCTAGTTATTATGAGTATTTATTTTGTCATATTATTTTTTATTTATTTTTGTTATGCTATCCTTTAGGATTTGTATTTGTTTGTTTAGGGTTTCAGGTATAAAATACTATTCAAAGGATTTGATAGTGAATTTGCTGACTGTCATTGATTGTTTAGGGGTTTTGGGTTTGTCTTTTTCTATATTGTAAAAGAGTTTCTCTGTAAAATATAACTATTCTTGGTCATTATGTTTTGGTTGTAAAGGGTTGTTGGGTATTGAATTGGAGTAGTAAAGAATCTTAAATTATGGGGACCTGAGATATATGACTTGTGGGACTTGGCTGTGTATCTGAGATGCTTTTGAGTTGTGGGACTTGACTGTTATTTGAATATTTACTTTTTTTTTTTATAAACTATGTATGGAATATAAATTGTGTATGGAATGGAATATACACTAATTTACTTTTATATATATATATTTTTGTTATTGTTTGTCTCTTTGCAACCATTAGTTCTGAATATTTTACCATTAATTTGCATTATAGTGGGCATTGTGGGGACTTAGGATACTATGATAGGGCCATAGATTTATTTGACCTTTATTCAGCTGATAGGTTATCAATAATTGACTTAAATAGAATGGTGGGTGAGTGCAATTTAAGTGAAAAAATGGAGTACGTCTAGCAAAGACCCAATACCAATTACTGTGAGGGCCTTTGCCGGCTAACATTTGCCAGTGACATAGTTGAAATGGAGAATCATATTAAGTTAGTCAAAGTAATTAATGTATATGTAAAATACATAGATAAGAAGGTTGATATGGATACTACATTACATGAAAATAATAGTAGAGAAAAAAATAAGAGGGTAACAAGGAATACTGCTGAGGGAAAAGGAAAAGGGATTACTGTGGGTAGTATTACTGACATTGATGGTAGCTCAGATAGTGAAGATGAAGATTTTAAGGATCCTACCACAAAGTTTGAAGATAGTGACTATGACATACAAGATGGGGATGAGGAGTTGTTTGAGATACATGAAGATAAAAACATAGAGAGAGACATGAGCAAAAAACCAACAAAGATGAAAATTATAGTTGATCCCCTAGTAGGTAATTTGGATGTAGATTTGGATGATTCAAACCTTGCACCATCTAATGAGCTTGTATCTGCTTCTGATACTGATAGTGATGATGAGGTTAAGAAACCAATAGTGAGATACCCTGAGTTTATTGCTGAGAGAGATATGGCTAACCCAAGGTTATTTGCTGGGTTGAAATTTAGCTCCTTAACCGAATTTAAAGAGGCCTGTAGGCAACGGGCTAGAATACACAGATGTCAAATTTGTTTTAAATTAAATGATAAAAAAAATGTGAAGCAAAGTGTACTAAATGTTGTCCCTTTTATATATTTTGTAATGAGATGGTCAGGGATTCAAAAACATTTCAAATCAAATATGGTAATTTTGAACACACCTGTAATAAAGACCAAAACATTAAACAAGTTACCTCTAAATGGTTAGCTCAGACTTACCTTGAAAGATTTAGAGTAGATCTAGAGTGGAATTTGAATGGCTTCATTAGAACAGTTCAAGATGATTACAATGTTTATTTGACAAGGACTAAGGCATGGAGAACTAAGAAGAAGGCCTTACTAATAATAAATGGTGAAGAAAAACACTAATTTGCTAGCTTACAAAATTACAGATTAGAAATTTTGAGAACCAATCCAGGAAGTACTGTCCAATTTTTAGAGAATGATGATGATCCAACTGTATTTAGTGGGGTGTATATATGCCTAGGTGCTCTGAAAGAAGGGTTTTAAGGCTGGATGTAGAAAGTTAATAGGGGTTGATGGGTGTTTCTTAAAAGGGATGTATGGAGGGAAACTTCTTAGTGCAATATCTATATATGCAAATGATTGCATCTATCCTTTAATTTGGGCTATTGTGAGGAGAGAAAACAAGAGCAATTGGATGTGATTTTTAACAGTACTAGGACTGGACTTTGGAATTCAACAAGAGCCTTGGTTGTGGACTTTCATGTCTGATAGACAGAAGGTGAGAGGAATTCAACTATATTTTTTCCCTTGTCCATTTATATCCTGATTTCTGACTAACATATGTTCTTTCTCATATTGCAGGGATTAGTGCCAGCCTTGGATGAATTATATCCTACTGCAGAAAAGAGGTGGTGTGTTAGGCACATTTACACAAATTTCAAGAAGCAATTCAGAGGGAAGGAACTCAAAGACATGCTATGGGACTGTGCAAGGGCTTCATATGTTCAGATGTTTACAAAGTGTATGGAAGCCTTGGATGATAATTGTCCTAATGCATACCAATGGCTATGCAACAAGGATTGCAAGCATTAGAGCAGGACTCATTTCCTTCCACATGTCAAATGCGATCTCCTTCTAAACAACATCTGTGAGTGTTTCAATGCCTTCATTCTAGAAGCTAGGGACAAGGGCGTAGTTACTTGTTTAGAGATAATTAGACAAAAATTGATGAAGAGGGATTTAATGAAAAAGTGTGTAGGTCCTTTATGCCCTAAGATAAAAAAAAATATTCAAGATCATACAATTTTCATTCAATTTTAATAATAGAAAGGCTGGAGGAAATAAATATGAAGTTTTTAGCCCTGGTAGCCAGTGTGTTGTAGATAAGAAGGAAAGAAGTTGTAGTTGTAGGAGGTGGGAGCTGACTGGCATGCAATATGTGCATTGATGTTGAACAAAGAGAGATTATAGGAGTTTGTACATGAGTGGTACAATGTTCATATATACTTGAAAATTTACACTCATTGCATACAACCAGTGAATGATTCAGAGCTATGGCCAGTGAACAATGAGCTTGCTCTTTTACCCCCAGAATTGCCAAAGCCAAAAAAGGGTAGGAAGAAAAAAATGAGGAGATTAGAAGCTGAAGAGCTAGAACACTTAGCTAATATAGGGAGAGTCTCTAAGAAAGGTGCAGTAGTGACATGCACATTATATGGTGTGAAAGGTCACAACAAGAGATTCCATACCAAGAATAAACCAGCTTAAGAAAGTGCAAGCAGTAGCCAACCTAAACTAAGCAACTATATAAGTTCCTTGTATTTATATTTCAGTGTTATTCCTTTAGTGACATGAAATGGATTGATACTGTAAATTATGAAGGTGAGAAAGAGTAAAACAATGGGTTTTAGAGCTGTTAATTCATCCATAAAAGTGAGAATAAGACAAACTGTGAATCCAACACCATGTACTATACAATAGATGACTGATAGTAGCAGTAAAGTTACCAATGACACAATTTTCAATGTGAATACTACAACACAAGTGCTTTATTATAGTTAGAGTCTCTATATATTTATATTTGTGGTGTTAAAATTATGTCAATTTCTTATATTAATTTCAATTAATGTGTATTTGCAAGAAAACTCCATACCTTTATCAAGTGAACCATGCCTTACTGAAGATCAAGTTTTTCGCTCATTCTTTGTAGCAGTAGTCAATCCAGCATGGACCAAAGAGAGGCCAAAAGATATAGACATTCTAATATCACAAGTTGTTGATGAGGACCTTCATGATTTTATTGCCAGTGAAGATGAAGTAATTATATTGGAGAAAAGTACTGCTCATCCAAGAAGAAAGTCCAGAAAGTTGTTGACCTGTAAAGGAGGCCTATTATAAGAAACATGAAGGTGTCTTCCATACCAATTGCTAAAGGATCGAGAACAATGTACAAGAAGCTATCATCTTCAAAACCAGCATGGAAATAGAACACAAGTTGTCATTTTGAAATATTTTGTCATATATTTTGTGTTTTGTGATGTTAGGAAACATTGCATTGATGCTTGGGAACATTGCATCTTAAGAACTATATTGCTCTGCCCTTTTTTTTGTTCTTTGTGTTTTATGGTTTCTTTGGCTTATTTTATCAATTGTGAGGTGTTGGGAATATGATATGTGTGGAGATGTATCACATGTCATATGGGTAACACTACAAGCCTTTACTTAAAGTGGCAGACAATTCATACTTTTGTTACTTTTATGTATGAATTATAGTTAATGAAAATGACACTTTTGTTTGAAATACAAGTTGGATTTATTAGTTCTTAATTCTATCAAGTTTTGATTATTTTAATTATTTTGTTATTGTTGTTCTCATGTTATTATATTATTTTACTTTTGGGTTTATGATTAATATATATAATCATCACTTGAACACAAATCTATAGCATAATATAATTATAATATATTTATATAACATAATACAAAATACAACATACCAAATGAGCTTCAAATATCATTACAGCTCACAAAATCCTTAATTTACTAAGTACTAAATGCAAAACCCCAAAACAGAAGCCATCAGTTCACCCACTACAGTTCACCCACTACCAATACAGACACCAACAAATAAACCCACCAAAAATATAACAATAGCAGCACAAAATAGGCAGCCACAATTCTTTTTTCTTGGCTTATTTGCTTCAATTACTTCTTTATATATTTTTTCTTCAATTATGTCATTTTCATTCCTTGGTCCATTCTTTAATACCATTGAATCTTCATTCCCACTGACAGCAACTTCATTCTTAATGGTTGGTGAGTCAATCTAATTAAAATATTTGCATCTCACTGCAACCTACCACAATCATATTTAAATATTTTAAGGGTTTTCCACTTTACTATTACTAAACAAACAACATTAAAACAAAAAATTTGTTTATACTTACATCCATATAATATTTGCACCTAAAATATCTTATTTTCGGATGTTTTGCGCTATAAGAAGTCCTCAGTAAGCAAGGCTCTCCACACTTACAACTCGGTAGAATTAGTTACGACATTTCAGAGGAGGTGAGCCTTTTTAGGGTTTCAATTTATAGTTCTCAATTTAGGGTTTATAATGTTTGTTTCTCATATAATTGTGTCAAGAAACATAGAGGGAGAAGGAAGAAAAAAAAAGGAAAAATGAAATCAAACAAAGAAAACAACGAAATCAAAACCAAAGAAAGAAAATAGAGAAAGAGGGAAGAAATCGTGATGTAACAGAGAGAGAGAGCAAGAGGAGGATCGGGTTTTGGGAGGAGAAGAAAGAGGGTAAAAAAATTTACTCTCTCTCATGACACGTGTCCATCATGCATTGGAACACGTGTCCCGATGTGCGGGCCCTACTTATAGTTAATGGTAATATGACGTGGAACGTGATTTGGCAATTCTTGCCACGTGTCATCCATGTGGCTCGCACAGTCAATATTTAACGCTGACTCAGATGACATGTATGTTGATCCGGCATTGATTTGGTCTGATAATCAACTGGTAAAACAATTTCAAAAAAATAGTGATTAATCTGAAATAAATTTCTAGTTAGTGATCAAAATAGAACAAATTGAAAACTTTAGTGACCACTGAGGTCATTTACCCAATTATGGATTGATGAGCATGTTATGATGAGTTATGACTGACGTGACGGCGGGCCTTGCTCATCTCTCGAGGCTACTTGCCAGTCAAGTTGACTCTGCTTGGCTACTGTAATGACAACAAAACCCTATGGATTGGATCTAAGAGAGAGTTCTTGGAATCAGAGAACCATGTATAGGGGGATTGGTTTCCCAGATTGAGGTTTAGGGTAGTTCCTATGGACTAATTCCATCCTTGGACGATTTGATATTTTATGTGAAGATTTGATGAAGGGTGTCCTACGAGATGTATTGTTTGATATTGTGATGATGATGTGATGTTTGGATATATTACATTGTATATTTCAAATGTATGTATTTGATAGGTTATATTATTCTATATAGCTCACTGAATTGAACGCTCGCCCCTTGTTCACTTATTTTTCTAGTTTGTAGGTGAGCGTGAGAAGCTAGATAATTGTCGAGTCGATCTTGCTATTTTTCCTTCAGCAGTGAAGGTTTTATATGAAATAGCTATTTTCATTCTGTATCATAAATCTAAAATTTTACATTGTTATTTTTGTATTGATCTTGTTGTTCTTATTTTAATTCTTTAATAGTTTGAGTTGTTTTAGTTAGTGGATAGCTAGGCTTCCTCGTTTTGTGGATGTTCTATTATAGCATAATTACTTGTATGATAATGATAATGATATGATAGAAATGACAATCCTGATGGGCAGTAATGTGATTTATGTTTAGATTATGCTTAATATGTGGATTTTAGCCTTGATTTTTTTAGAATTATAGCTGTTATATTTTAAATTTATTGTTTAGTGAGATATTAGGTTTACTACAAATTTTGAAAATTTTATATTTTTTTATTTTTTAATACCGGTTACATGCTCTCGGAGTTGGGGCGTGAGAGATAGTAGTGAACTGATATTTGATATGGTGATTACTTGAAGGTAGCTTTGATTTTTTGTGGGCTTTGGGTTTTTGGTTCTGCTTTAAGTTTTTTGGGTTATGGGATTGTGGTTCACATTAATAGTCTTGCCATTCACCAGGTAAGCTTTTGTCCTTTTTTAAAAATTTATTGTTGATTTTTTTAATTACTTGTTGAGATATTGAATTGTTGAATTTAGAATTTATTAATAAATTTATATAGAATTTGTTGATAAATTTTTTGGAAAGGAATTTAAAATTAATTTAGCTGAAGATAGAGAGAGAGAGGCAGTAGAAAGAAAAGCAGACGCAAAAGATGCAAAAGAGATTGAGGAAGAACGAAGTGTGACAATTGATAAAGAGCAGCAAGCGTGTGTGAAAAGAGTGATAGCTTAGCGGATTTCAATGTGACATATAGGATTTATGACAAGCTGTTAATCGAAAAATAAGTAAAGGGGCTATTATTGTGATGAAATAAAAATTAAAATTTTTTTTTTATTGTAAATTAAAATTTAGGAATAATGATGAAAAAAAAAACTAAATTTATAAACAATAGATATAATTCAATTCATAAAAATTAGGTTTAAATCAAAATTTATTGTTTAAAAAATTATAATTATACTACATATACCTTGAATTAAAAATTTACAGCTTTTAAAAATATTTTTACCAATGAGATCAAATTTAAATGATTAAAGCTGAAATTAAAAATTTTTATATTCTAATCACACTTTTATAAAGGATACTTGAATTTATTTTCTATCTAAAATGAATTTGTTTATTCTAATTTAAATTAAATTATAATATTTAATTAAAATTTATTTTAACATTTCTTTGTATATATTATATCTTAAAAAGAAAAAAACTAATAAGTACGACGTTTGTATGATTTACTCCTACAATGATTAAATCCTATTAACTGCTCCCTAGCAAATTTATACGTCCATTCCCGACACAGAACGGCATCGGTTTCATCTAACCCCCGAATAATGACAAAAGGCATATACCACATCGGATTCCTATAGTTAACCCTAGTCATAACCCAACCTAACCACGGTTAAATCCTACTCCCTTACGATCCTTACACGTGTTCGCATCCAACGACCGCAATCAACCTCCAACAAATATTCAACGCCTCTCCTTGCTATATAACAACCCTCGGATCTGCCAAATCACAAACCTGTAACCTTTATCCTGAAATAATCCCTAATTTTCTTAACTAATCTCTGTTTCCATGGCGAACCCTAAGGTCTTCTTTGATATGACAGTCGGCGGCCAGCCAGCCGGCCGGATTGTGATGGAGCTCTATACCGACGTTGTCCCTCTCACCGCCGAGAACTTCCGAGCTCTGTGCACTGGCGAGAAAGGTGTCGGCAAGATGAGGAAGCCCCTCCACTACAAGGGATCTTCCTTCCACCGTGTGATCCCTGGATTTATGTGCCAGGGAGGCGATTTCACTGCCGGAAACGGCACTGGCGGTGAGTCGATCTACGGAGAAAAGTTCGCCGACGAGAACTTCATTAAGAAGCACACTGGTCCTGGCGTGCTTTCCATGGCAAATGCTGGACCCGGAACTAACGGATCTCAATTTTTCATTTGCACTGCCAAGACTGCG
Organism: Aleurites moluccanus; assembly: GCA_948193065.1. Taxonomy (NCBI): domain Eukaryota; kingdom Viridiplantae; phylum Streptophyta; class Magnoliopsida; order Malpighiales; family Euphorbiaceae; genus Aleurites; species Aleurites moluccanus. The sequence continues at coordinate 10,360 of CANXYC010042875.1, forward strand.
TGGCTTGACGGAAAGCACGTGGTGTTTGGTCAAGTTGTGGAGGGTTTGGATGTGGTGAAAGCCATTGAAAAGGTTGGTTCTGGCTCTGGAAGGACATCGAAGCCTGTTGTCATCGCTGATTGCGGTCAGCTTTCTTAAGTGCCGTTTTCTTGAGTCCGATCACCGGCGGCGGCAGTCTGATATGATGGATGTGTCTTTAGTAACCTGGGATCTGTTATTTAGGGTTTGGGTCATGAGTATTTTTTTTTTTAATATACTTTTTAAATCCGGTCTTTAGTGTTTGGGGTTCTTCAGACTTTTTAGTTAGATATGTGTTGATGAAATGAGAACTACCATTTATTTCTAATTGAATTTGCATTATCCTATTTTATATTTTTATATATTTTACATAAAATCAAGTGTGGATCATGTCCATTTTAAGGGTTTAGGGGTTACTGTAATGATGTTTTTTATTTTTATTTTTGTGCTAAATAGGAATTAAATGAATATTTTTTGTTTTAAATAATAAATAAAAATTAAACTGATAATAAAAAATATATTATAAATTTTATATATCAATTTTAAATTTATCATATTTATAATGCATTTATTTTTAAAATATAAAATATATCATATATGTGAAATTACCTTACAAAAAAACGTGGGATATTTAGTTTACTTGTGATTGTGGACTAACAATCCAGATTGGTAGCCAATGATGATATTTCTTTAAAAAATCTGATCTCCTTAATGGTATTGCTATGGTTAATTCAAGTAACTGTTTACTTTATTTTCATATGATGTAATATATTATTTACAGCAAAAATTTATGAACAACTCAAGATTATAAGTTGCAAAGTGTTTTAGAACTTCTCTCACTCAAGCATTTAATCTAAAATTTATTTTCTGTAAAATAAATATTAAGCCATGTGTTAAAGAGAAAATGAATATAAAATAAATTAATAAATGAATATATAATAAAATAATAATTAATTTTTATTTAATAATAATTATTTTACGAAGAAAAATTAATTATAATAAAAATGAAAAAAACATTTTTCCTCAAAATTGTAAATAATAAATTAAAATAATTTTATGAAAAAAAAATTAGTAATATTATAAAAAATTAACAAAAATATTTTTCCTCAAATTATAAATAATAATTCAGAATATGTTTTATAAAATAAATAATAATAATATAAAAAATGAAATATATTTTTTCTTCAAGTTATAAATAATAATCTGGAATACTTTACATGAGGTTGTTGAAAAAATTAAACTAATTTTTTATTATAGATGATTATAGATAATTTTTTTTTTAATTTAATTAATTTAGTAATAAATATTATATGAAGGAAAAGAATAGTAATAATATAAAAATATGATTTTTTTTTTAAATTGTATGAAGGAAACAATAGTAATAATATGAAAATATTATTTTTTTAAAAAAATTGTAAGTTGAAATAATTTTGGACAAATTATAATTTGAAACAATAATGTAAAATATTTTTTAATTTAAAAAGTAGTAGTAATATAAATAAAATAAAAAAAAATATTTTTTATGAAATTTAAAAATTAGTAATAATAAAAATAAAAAAATTAAACCCAAAATTGTAATTTGGAATATTTTTTCCTAAATTATAATGTGAAACAAAAATTTGGAATATTTTTATTAATTAAAAAGTAGTAATAATATAAAAGGAATAAAAAAAATTTAAGGAAATTAAAAATAATAAATTAATCAATTTACAAAATATAAGTATTTTTTACAAAATTTAATTTTTTTTACAAAATATTAGAATTTATAGTATAATATTTTATAAATCATAAAATTTATAAAATAAAAACTATTTTTATAATATTTTATACTTTTTTATAAAATATTAGAATTTGTAATGTATTATTTTGTAAATAGTACAATTTATAAAATATAAGTCATTTTTACAAAATTTTACAATTTTTTATAAAATATTGGGTTTATAATATAATATTTTATAAATCGTACAATTTACAAAATATAAAATATAAGTAATTTTTATAAAATTTTATATATTTTTACAAAATATTAGAATTTATAATGTAATATTTTATAAATAGTACGATTTACAAAATATAAGTCGTTTTTGTAAAAATTTTACATTTTTTTATAATGGGATTTGTAATGTAATATTTTGTAAATTGTACGATTTATAAAATATAAGTCATTTTTACAAAATTTTATATTTTTTTTATAAAATATTGAGATTTGTAGTGTAAAATTTAGTAAATTGTACGATTTATAAAATATAAGTAATTTTTACAAAATTTTGTATTTTTTTAAAAAATATTAGGATTTGTAATGTAAAATTTTGTAAATTGTACGATTTATAAAATATAAGTAATTTTTATAAAATTTTGCACTTTTTTTACAAAATATTAGGATTTGTAGTGTAAAATTTTATAAATTGTACGATTTACAAAATATAAGTAATTTTTATAAAAATTTTCACTTTTTTATAAAATATTAGGATTTGTAATGTAAAATTTTATAAATTATACGATTTACAAAATATAACAATTTTTACAAAATTTATCACTTTTTTTTACATAATATTAGAGGTTATAATATATTATTTTATAAATAGTACGATTTATAAATTATCAACCATTGTTATAAAATTTTTTATTTTTTTTATAAAATATTAAGATTTGTAGTGTATTATTTTATAAATTTAAAAATTTATAAAATATTATTACTTATATACAAAATAATTATTGTTTATTATTTATCATTTTTCAAAAGCATTTTTTTTTCAAAAGTATTTTTCTATTAATTTAGGATTTTATAAAGTTAATAATATGCAAAATACTTATATTTTATAATTTTATATAGGATTTTTATAAAAAAAATAATTTTTTATTAAATATAAGAGAATTTAAATTAAATTTACATTATTATAATGACTTTGTAAAAAGATAAAATCATATTGAGATCATTTCACTGGTAGTCCATAAATTATTGACTAATGTACATTATCGTCGTTAAACTTTAAAACGTAATACAAAAATCTTTCAATTTTTAACTTAGTTTCACTAGCAGTACTTATCCGCCCAAAACTAATGTTATTTCTATTTTAATCCCCAAAGTCCTATTTTTCTTTCAAAGAAATCCAAAAATCTCCTCTTTTAGGCTCTAATACTGTTCAAGTGAGTCTGCCCTCTCTCTAATTATTTTGTTCAGAGGCAGAATTACAGAAAGCTACTCTTAAATATCTTTTAAAAGGTTTTTCTTTTATTTCTAATTTTTTTTCAGTTTTTTATACTCGTTGTGATAACGAGAGCTGGCAACAAGTCCTAAATGACCTTTGTTCTCAAGGAAAAATTTCTCAAATTCATTCTGTCTAAGAGTCAACTCTTAAAAATTTTTGAACAATTTATCTATATAATTATTTAGAAAGTCTTAACAATCTATAATAGAATTTAATAACCCTATTATTGGTCATTGCCTATACAGTGATCTAGGTGATGACAATCAGGATAAGAGCAACCCAAAGAATTACTGGTCATCCAATAAACGTGCAAAAGCACCAAGCCTTTCTAAATAATGAAAATTATTAAACTCGAGTTCTTGGTCTAGAAAATTTTTAAGTTCAAAATCTCTTTTATTAGGCTTTTCAAGTCTTTCAATCCTTTCTATAACAACATGTAATTCTCTTATTCTTTGTTCATAAATAGCAAAGAAATGATCTTGCAGTCTAAGACTGGCACTCAACTCTTCCCTTCTAACATGAGTTAAAGTTAGATTTCTAAGCCAATTATTATTAGCAGATCGGTTGGAAGACATAAACGTTTAATTATACAATTAAAACATTTATAATATATACCTTTGTAGACCGGATCCACTAAGCTTCCGCAATAGCTTTAGCCTTCCTTCCAACCTTGTCACCAACAATATCTTCAAAGAGATATGGAGGATATGAATTACTGCCCTTTCTTGGTTAGATCTTACTACAACACTCCTGGATATCAGACCGTTTTGAAGGATGAAAGGTATATAAAAGCAAAATAATCATACAGATAAAGACTTGACAAAGATTATTCTTAAAGAAACTCTGTATTTTATTTCACTCCCTTCTTCAATAAGCTGAAGAGGTATATATAGACTTTTTATAAACTAAGTTGGTGTCTGTATTACTGTTTGCCAACTCAAAAGAAAACTAGTACAATAATTAAAATGGGTAGCTGGAATAGTATGACAACTTTTCAACATTTCAAAACAAGATGGACAGATGGTGCCTCTAGTACTGTTTTCCAACTGTTTTTGTTACAATAATTAAATAAAGACAAAGATTGTTTTAATTTTACAGCTAAGAAGTCAGTCTTTTGGATAAGTTCTTTTCATTGTGACCATAAATTTTAAAGCTACTTTGGCCTGTAGTGCTTTAATATTTGCAGATTCTTTTGAAAAGCAATTCCTCAATTATCACGCTGAGGCTGACGTCATGGATGACATTTTTTGTCACTCCATCTGTGAGTTACTGGCTAGGGCATCCATGCTTTCTTTTAGCTCTGCATATCCCATAGCCATTTCTTCTGCAACACGATGCTCTCTAAACTGAGCAACCTTCTTCCAGACATTCATGGTTTCAGGTTGGAAATCCAGACTTGGATCTAAATCCACTAGTCTCAGAAATAATTTTTGTACTTCTTCTCGTCCCTTGATCATGGACAATACTCTTGTAATGGAAGTATATTGGGACCAGATTGTAACAAATACTTTGCCATCTCCGAGAAGGACTTAATTACTTGCATTGATTGCCTTCTCCAGGCTAGCTTTGAAATTTTCAATTCTCATAGCTTGGGTAATAATCTTGTTTTCTTTATACATGGTAAAATAAAAATTTAAGTTCTGATTATTAACCTTTTGTGGCTCAACAAATTCTTTAGCCATTACAGGACGAAGATCCCAAATTTGATAAGGATAACGAACCGTTCCATTCTCACCACAATTTATAATTGTGCTAATAATATAACTGATAATTATTCTTGAATCTGAACTCAAGAACTCTAAGGATTCCTGCACAATTTTTGGAAGTGATTTACACAGATCTTTATCATTTCTATTAATCTCGATAATTTTTGTCAGTCCTGCATCTGTGTAGCGGAGACTATCTTTCGCCATTTCTGAGGAAATTCTCAGATTTAGGCTTTCATATCCTTGCCAATGGATGTAGGGGTGTAACATAGAGTATTCCTTGAGAGAATGATCTATCGAGTCCACTTTCTTGATTTTTCTGGTATAGGCCACTTCTGGCGGAATGTATGAACTCATTTTATCAAGAAGTCTATCCCTTTCCATTACTAACTGAATGAAATCTTCTTCATCCTTTTTGTGGATTTCAAGTTATTTTTCTGAATAAGAAATATATGAAATAACTTCATCTGCAAAGTGTTGTAGTTGCTTAAAGTTTCTTTTGGCTAATTCTCCATGCAATCCAGAACACAACATAGATCCGTCTTTTGAAACACCATAATCGTACTTAATGAAGTACCAGACATTTTCATCCTTGCAAATGTTAGAAACCTCAGGGGTATCTACCTTCATGATCTTTATGAATTCTTCATGAATATCATCAGATTCATTTTCAGATTCTTTCATTGTGACTTCCTTAGGAGATTGTTGGATTTCCTATTTTTTGAATTCAGTTGTTCCAATAACAATATCCCAATTTAAGTCATCACAATCAGGATTCTCATCCTCAAAACTTTTTTCAACTTTATCCTCTTTACAAGTTTGGTTTGGAATTTGTGAAGATTTATTGGCTTTTCCACTAGCTTTGTGTTTGTAATCTGACAGATCACTAGAGTTTTTACAACTCTCCTCCTGTAAAGGAGTTTGATTTGGAACTTTTAACTATTCACTGGCACTTTAAGAAGCCTTTTGGTTTAGAACTCTAGATTCCTTGGCACTTCTATTGGCCTTTTGGTTTGGAACCACTAAAGGTTCACCGGCATTTCCACTAGTCTTCTTTGAGCCATCATGGCTACCCTCCTGTGAAGGAGTTGGGCATTGCGACCTTTCTATAGCGACCAATTCACCTTCATCTTTTTGATGAAGTTCTTCTCTGAATCTTTTTACTTGTTCAAGAGAAAGGCTCAGTTTTTTTGGCTGTTTTTTCGTAAAAATCTTCAGGGACTCGCGCTTTTGGCGCCAAAGAATTTTTCTCTTTGTTCTTCTGATTCAAGGATTTCTCCTTGGGCTTTTCGTCAACCCTTTTTGGGCTAACCAGTTCTTTTAAACTCACTGGCTTCTTTTTAGAACACTCTGTAGAAATATGTCATTCAGATTTACATATCCAGCACATAACATCTTTTGATGCTATAGTTTTTCTTTTCGTTCTTGAAGAACCATAGCTATCACTCTTAGGATCTTTTTTCCCTTTTTCAACTTTTTTGGTGCATTATTTTCAAGTGTGACCCTCCCTTTACAGATCCAACATAGCTTGTTTTTGGCAGCAGGGTCCATCTGTAAAATTAGACAATTCACAAGAAAGAGA
>CANXYC010042885.1:0-21420 GCA_948193065.1 Aleurites moluccanus
ATCCAATACAAAGGTGTCATTCATTGGTTGCATGTCAACACCTTCCCCACCAAAAAGGACAACCCGATTTCCTACTGCACAAGCACTAAAATTGCACCTTGAGGGTTCAACAGCACCTCCAACAGTTAACTTTCTCCATGCTGATGCTTCAAGAGTTGTTAATTCTCTAGCAAGGCGAATCCATCCGAGTCTCTTTGCACCAGGCACAGTCTCTAAAACACGAGTTGTTTCACTACCCCAAGCATTCTGACAAACCATTCTCCAAAGGTCCTCATTCTTAGTCAGCTCACAGAGTTGCCTACACACTGATCCAACAGATGCAATGTCTCTAGGAGTTAAACGTGAGAGTATCTTAAGAGACAGCACCTCATCACTTAATTGCAGTATACCACAAACCCCACGACAAACATTGCGATCACTTGCCGGAATAGGACGGTAAGTAGAAAAACCAGAACGAAACCTATCAGTTGATTTTGCAGACTCCTTTATTGAAGAACCAGGCACAGGGCCCAGATCAATATTTGCTTCGGTAAAGAATTGGATGCCAATAACATGGGTAATTGTTTCATCATCTCCGTATATAGGAGTAAGCCGCAACCTGTTCATTAGGGGAGATCCATCTTTTCTGAAATTTAATAATTCACCTTGGAATTCAATGCCCGCCTCAAGGCATCTTCTTATTTCTGTAACAACTGTGGACTCCACTAATGAATGCCTTCTTTTAGCAAATGGTCCTCTACATTGCAAGAAACGGCTGTGCACAATAAATAAAACAAATAAAAAAATAAAAACTAAAACCTCATAATCAGCATCTAAGCTGCGATGAACATGAAACTTCAAAATCGTAACAGCTATGACGTATCACACACACACACACACACACACACACACACACACATACACACAGAGGAAGCAGGCATTGGAGAGAGGGAGTAAAGCGCCACAAGTTCATCTACTCCTAAAAACTAATCCACCTGGAATTACATAGAATTGGAGGAAGAAAATAACCCGCTTGGAATTACAAAGAGTTGGAGAAGGTGCATGCACATCCAAACTATACATACACAACCAGGCAGACTTTTAATATTTAAATCAATTCAGACAATGACGAACACATATTAACACCACCCTCACTTTACCAACTTATGTACAGTAAATTTAATATTGACAATGATGTTGATGATGATAAAATAATTTAATTGGGCAAAAGTACCAAAAAAGGTAAGAAACCTTCATAACCAGAACTGAACAAGGAAATCCTGATATAGATGAGTCCAAAGCTCCTTAAATCAGACATGTTAACCCTGATATCTGTAAATTCCTTGTACAATTTGCTAATGTTATTAATTGTTGAATTCAAGTTACAAGCACTATACCAAAATGGTTTATGAACTTATTAAAAAGAACAAACAATAATGACAACACATTCATAACACCCCTTCATTAATACATCTAACAAAGGCCCTGAAACAAGAAAAGAAAAAAAATGTGACAGTTTTCTATTTTGTCTATTTAATTGAATAGCAAAATGTTTTCCAATCCAACCATAAAGTTTGAAGCATTTAAAAATAAATAAATAAATAAATTCACAGTGATTTAAAATGCACATGGACAAATGAAGACCAACGGCTATTGCCGTGTGCTATGGTAATAGTCTTGCAACCAAGAAGTTTCATGTATAAGGCTTCCAAGCATACACTTTACAAAAAAGAAAGCTAAGGAGCATAATTAACTCCAGGCCTCTATTTCAAGTCATAAGGTTGGAATTCTCTGAACTGAATGCAAATCCTATTTAAGGTATTAATACACTTGAAACAACTAACATATCGACCCTGTTTTTCGATACCTTCAATACAGCAATTTTTTATTTAAAAGACAAACCTTAAGAAAAGGAGAAAACAACTTGATTATAAACTGTATCTAACTTGGCCTTTCTAACTGATAGATGCAAAGGATCAAGGGTCAGAAGTTCAAAGTCAAACTAGGGTCAAACCAAAAATAATAAATTAATATTATATAATATTTTATATGAATGAAATAAAATTTTATGAGCAATTTAATAGAATAATTTGAAATAAATAATATATAAACATAATTTTAGAATTTAAAATAGTAATAGAATAAAATAATAATAAATTTTGTGTAAATAATAATAAAAGAAATTTATTTTTTAGTGCTAAAAAACTTAAATTTATTTTACAATATATTTAAAATTTACTGTCTATTTATTTAAAAAAAAATTATTTTACCATATATTTAAAATTTACAGTTTATTTATTTTAGAAATAGGTTATTAATATTTTTTGTTTTAATAATATAAAACTATTTTAAGGAGAAGAATGTTAACAGTTAACATTTAATTTGAATGGTTAGGAGCTCGTTATCTATTCAAGAGGTCATGGGTTCGAGGCTTAGTGGTAACAAATGAATTTTTTTTTTTTACTTGAAGGCTGGTCTTACCTGTTGAACCGGACAGGAAACAGGACTGGTTTCCGATTAACCTGGTCCGGTTCTTTGGATTGTAAATAAGAAATAAACCAAAAGATTCTACGCATTTGCGTTTATCTGTAAACTTCAAAAATAAAGTTTTAACATATTTTCAAATCCTTGACAACTCTAAATAGAGCACAGAATGTATCACAATATCTAAAACAGCAAATGCATTATGCAATAGCTGTCAGAACTGTTGCTTTTGGTAATCTCCCAATTTTAGTCAGTTCAATTGCAAGAGTTTGAAAAATATGACATAATTGGTTCACTTTAGAAAAATGGGATGGGAATAGAAAAGAATGTTCTTATTCTAAGGTTTCTATTCCTAGTTTTTTGATGATCAGATATAATTCACTCTCAGAAGTTATATTTAAGGCTCCTTATGTTGCATGGAAAATATTTCAAAAGATATATATATATATATATATTATGCAGTTTCTAATGTTTGGACATTTGAAAAAATTAGTCAAAAGAGAATTATATCATACACAGAAAACTAGGTTATTTTCAACATTTTCTTTTCCGAATTATTAAAGAATAATAAAAGGGAAAGGAACATAAATGGAAACCATACAGGCACATTTCCATGAGTCTAGCATCCATCTAATCATCTCTGACTGTCATTAGTTAATTTTGACAACTACAACTTACCATTTTTGTGTTATCCTGTCTCATTCAACTAGAAATAGAAGAGTATGAATTCCATGTAGTCTAAGTATTTTCAGTCTTACTAAACAAATCCGACTATCAAATGATCTACAAACATCAAAAAGTTAACTTCCAACTGACTTTCCATAAAACCAAACAGCAAAAAAATAAATTATTTCTTTAGAAATTGTTTTCCTTGGAAAATAGTTTCCACAAACAAGTTGTTTCCATTAAACAAATAGAGCCTACAGTAGACCTATTTTTACCTCCATTTTCAAGTTATTCAAAATATAAAGACATCATTTTAGAAAAAGAGAAAAGAGAAGTGAACCACTTAATGTGCCAAAACAAAATTTTGTTTTCTATTTCAGGAATTGAATTCCATATCCACTTTCAAAATTAACCAAATGTGACCTAATGGTTAGATGCAAATAGTGCTTATGACATTATAATCAGACAGAACAGTGAATATCTCATAAAGCAGCTCTACAAAGAAACTCCATGAAGTTCTAAAAAGCTTAGAAATTAGAATCATAAATCAAGGTTCAGATACAAAGAATCCGATTAACTAAAAGTGTTTGAAGGGTTAGCTAGCAAGGTCAAATAATTAAAATGCTTATCAGAATTCTATACATAAATAACACCATTTGTTTTTGTTATTTCTAAAGCCATTTTAGTTGCTTCCTTAATAGATGATCAAATAGATATTTATTTATCAAGTATATTATAGAGAAGAATCACAAAATACAACTTTGATAAAATGTTTCTACAAAGAATGTTTGGCTGTTGAATATGCATATAATATATAGTTATATGAAATTCTAAAGTAGATAAATTACATACAGCAAGAAGTTATGAAATATTGACCTAATAAGGTTGTGTTTTGTGGTTCTTATCTCTATTGGTGCTTAAAGACATTATATAAGAAACGATGACCTGCATAGTAGTGAAACCTATGCACACAACCTATCTGCAGTAGTCCAAACCAAAAGAAAAGTCCAGCACTCTTCACAAAAAAAAGATTCTAGTAGTTATTTAGGAAGTGGAAGAAGGGAAACCAACGCATTTGAATATTGCACCCTTCAGGGAAAAAAAAGAAGGATAATATCATCACAGAACATTATAGTGCTTTTGAGATTGATAATCAAATCCCCATGGAACAAATGCTTTCAAAATTTTGAAAATTTTCTGTTTTCTCGTGCACTTGCTAGAGCTCCAAGGGGATAGAAGCAGATTCAAAAGAACTCTTGCAGCATCAGGGTGCAAACTTGGCCACAGCTGTAATTTAATTTCAACTAAAATTGTTACCAAAAAAAAATAATGCACAATTGATCACCGTAAAAGGTAATTTTTGTATGATGAATTTAACAACAATTAGGAAGCAACCAGCCTAGGGCTTGACTCTTGACATTGCCGTAATTAGTGGCTACGTGTCTTCAACAATATTCAAATTCCATAAAGAAAGTCACAAAAATGCAGGAGTATGAAAAACTACAAATGACTTTCAAGAATGACAATTATTATTCATACATAACCTTAAATTTGTGCTACACATGCTTACAGTAATTTTCATCAGAGATTTGTTTTAGAACTCAAAAGCATGGTCTAGGCATGATGAAGACCAATTTGTGAGTGCTGGGACAGTCATTTCTCTTAACCACTCAAAAGATTAGCAAGTGTTGCCAGAATTGTACTAGTATCACAGACTGGTTAAGTGTTAATAAAGAAGAAAATTAAGTACGAGAAAAAAAAGGATTTCTATATTATATCAAAACTAGGAGAAAATTCAATGACAATAGAACAGTAAATATCAATATGCATTCCTACTCTTCCAAAGAGACAGCATATAATTTGCAGAAAACATGAAGGCGAACAACACATACAAACATAACTAGTAAAAGCAACATGCATTTTCATTCAAGTAAGAACCTGAATAACTCGAGCAAGGTTCAGGTTAGTTACCACGTCAAACCAAAACTGGAAAGACTAGTATTGGCATTCACTATCCTAGCATAACAGTAGAATAAACCTAAGAGCAGAATGACTCAACTATCTCTTTTATTTATTTATTTTTATTTTTGATTAGTCAAGTTGATCAACTCCAGGCATTCAGCACTCAATTTGCACTCCATCCTAGCATACATGGACATCTTTCTTATGTAATACAATGTTGTTAAATGTAAGTAATACACCATCAATCTCCACTAAAGCCTTGATTGAGAAGGAATACAGGCTCAAGGGGTTTTGAAGACAAAAGTAAAAAACAGTTCAAGCATAGCACCCTTCATTTGGCACACTCCATTTCCGAGATATGGATACAAATAAGAATCATTTCTTTGCCATTTTAGATGACAATAGCCAAAACTAAAAAGATTCAAGCCCACATAATAACGTTACAAGATTACTTCCTTCAAGCTCCCTTTGAAAGTAAATAGCAACATAAACATAAAACTTCACATCATTTTGAAGCATGCAGGAATATCATGGATTAAAAAGCGCGTATGCTCTCATCTTGAAAATGAAGCCTAAATGTCTTATCAGATTCATCAAAATCAACTCAGCTTAACCTTAATTTCAAAATTAATTTGTGTCAATTATATAGATTCTTTGTTTTCACTCTAAACGATTTTGAGCGATATTTTTTGATAATCGTAACGCCTCTAAATCATATTGTATTCCTCTCCTCCAAATTAGTTTTATGTATACCCCTTCTGTTCTTCCTCTTCTCTATCAAGGTGTGCTCAACCTTCCTAACCATGACTTTCTAGGTCTTAACTTCACATATCCAAACCATCTTAATCTTTATTTTCTCATTTTATCCTTAATCGATGAGACTCTCACTTTATTTCTAATGCTTTCATTACATATCTTATCTGTTATGATATAAACACACAATCATTTTAATATTTTCATTTCAACAACACTCATTTTCAATACATGTCATCCCTTTATTGTCCAACACCCACTACCATATAGCTTAGCCGGTCGAATAACCATACGGTAAAATTTTCCTTTCAAATTATTAAGAATCTTATAGTTACATAGGACTCCTGTTGCAAACTTTCATTTCATCTACCCGGCTTTTATCTTATGGCTAATATCCTCTTCAAAACCTTCATTTCCTTAAAGAATTAAGCCTAGATATTTAAAATAGTTGTTTTGGGACAATACCACTATATTTAAGCTAACTCCCTCCCCCCATTCCGACTTTCACTAAACTTGCAATGCATGTATTCCGTCTTGATCATACTTAACTTGAAACTCCTGAACTCCAAATTACTCCTCTATAACTCTAACTTTATATTAACTTTTTCTTGTCTCTCATCAACCAGTACAATATCATCTGCAAACATCATGCACCATGGAAAATCTTTTGAGTTTCCTCCAACTGTGTGCACACTAGTAATCACTTAATACATGTCCTTCAATACTTGTATGTATCTAATCGGTATCCCCTTACGTACCATAAAATTTCTCTTGAACCTTTGTCATAAGCCTTTTTCAAGTCAACGAAAACCATATGTAAGTCTTTCTTTGTATCTTTGTATTTATCCATCAAACTTCTATTGAAAAAGATCGCTTCTATGGTTAATCGACTTATAATGAATCCGAATTAGTTGGTAGAGATAAATATAACACCGCATAAGCATTGTTCTATAACTCTTTCCCACAGCTTCAGAATATGACCATTAGCTCAATTTCCCTGTAATTTGTGCAACTTTGAATGTCTCACTTATTTTTAAAAATGAGTACTAAAATATTATTCTTTCATTCATCTGACATTTTCTTTGAAGTTAGGATTTTATTGAATAATTTGGTTAACCCAGCTACTCATACATCATTTAGAGACTTTCATACTTCAAATTGATATTCCATTGAGATCACATGCTTTCCCAACTTTCATCCTCTTCAAAGCCTCATTGACCTCCAAATATCTAATATTTCTAGTGAATGTCACATTCTTCTCTATAGTCATATGGTCTATGTCAACGACGTTACCATCTTGGCCATTATTAAGAAGTTTATCAAAGTAACTCCTCCACATTTCTTTAATATCCTCGTCTTTTGCCAAGACCTTTCCTTTTTTAACCTTGATACACCTTACCTGATTGATATCTCAACATTTTATTTCTCTCATCCTTGCTAACCTGTAGATATTATTTTCACCTTCCTTCGCTCTAAGTTTATCATACATCTTTTCAAAGGCCCACGTTCTTGCTTGGCTCACAACCTTTTTTCCTCATTTTTTTGCTTTCTTACATTGCTCACAAGTCTCCCATTATTACATTTTGATAGTCTTTTATACCATTCTCTTTTATTTTTCACTGTTTTTTTTACTTCCTCACTCCACCACCACCTATCTTTGAGGGTGGGTCATGTCCTTTTGACTCTCCCGAAACTTTTCTAGTCATTTCCCTTGCCTTTGAAGCCATATCTATCTACATAGCATTGACCTCCATGTCTGACTTCCATGCTTCCGACTTGAGGTCTTGAATATCACTTGTTTTGCCGCTTTTAATTCCCCACCGCTTTATTCCAAATGTCGTACTTTTCAAACCTTCTTGTCTTTCTCCTGATCATGACATCCAGAACTACCACCCTATGTTTACTTATTAAAACCTCTCCCAATATCACTTTGCAATCCTTGCATAGAGCTCAATTTGTCTTTTTTGTCAGAAGTTTGCCTACTTCTAAAAGTCACTAGATGATATTCCCTTTTTATAAAATGGATATTTGATAGGATTTAGTCATAAGTCACACAAAATCAAAGATTTTTGTCCCTTCCTCATTTTCCAAACTGTAGCAAAACCTCTATGCATCTCATTGCCCTGTCGATCACTTCCTACATGTCCATTTAGGTCTTCACTAATGAAAATACTCTCTTTATTTGGTATACTTCCAAAAACTTTTGCTTGTTCTCACTATCTAATCCAATTTGCAGAGTATAAGCACTAACTACATTCATCATTTCTCCTTTAACAACTAGCTTAACAAGAATAATCCTATAACAAATACTTCTCACTGCTACCGCTGCATCTTTTACTGTTTTATCTAGAATGATATTCACTTCGTTCTTTTTCCTTTCTTTTCCTGTATACCATATTTTGTAGCTTGTATTACCCACTTCTTTTACCTTTTTCTCCTACCTATTTGCTCTCTAGGATGTAAGCCACATAAACTTTTCTCCACTCTATAGTATCGACAAATTCCATTAACTTCCCTATAAGAGACTCCATATTCCAAGTCGCAACTCTGATTATCTTATCAACCTATTTCTTCCCGTCTTCTTTCCTACAAGTAAGTCTATAAACTAAACTCTGGACTAACATCTCTACCCACACCCATCCATGATGTGGCAAACATTGCTCATTTTGCACCACATCTGAATGTCAACATGGCGCGTCGCTTTTGGGGAATGCCCTATACCCTTGCCAATTTCTCACTACACTTGGGCTCCTAAGCAGCATGTTGTAAGTAGAGAACGTCCCAAAGTTTATATTAGTTGAATTCATAGTCATAAGATATGACAAAATTTTACGCCAGTTATCACCTACCACAACTCTCCTTCTTTATCCAGGCTTGGAACTAGCTAAATACGAAAAACTCATACTTAGGTGGAGTTTCTTATCAAGTTTCCATTAATATGAAGATGCATCATGACTTCAAAGAATTCGTCAATACCCAACTCATCATGCTTAAGATATATCATTTGGTGGTACTTCATAATAATGGATAATAAGGAAAACAAATAAAATTGCAACCTAAGATATAAAATATAAGAGAAATGAAAGAATATCCATATTGTGCATGGTATGAAAAAGACAATAACCGGGCAGACAATCTTCGCAAGAACTCATTGATGTGAAACAACCAGCCATCTTCTCTTCTTGAGACTTGGATAAACATATATATTCTTGGAAGTTCAATATGCAAACAGATAAAAATGTTACTCATGTTGTCTATAAATGAATATGTAGATTTATTTCTTTTCCAACTCTTTATTCTTGTTAGCACTCTTGGTGCACCGTTCTTGTTATTTTTTAATCAAAATAAGTGAAGCACAGCCCTTGTTTACTTGTGTTCTAAATCACCAGCCCTTCTTCTAAATATCACATATCATAACACAAGTCTTCCAAGTCAAAAATCCCCAAAATAATAACAAATACTTGCCCACTTATTGATTGTCGGAACCATCACCAGATCTATCAACAAATTGAAGCTTCAAGCTTAATTACCGTCTTTGCAATTTCAAACCCACATATTGCACAGCATATTTTCCCTTGTTTTTCCTTAGGAACTTCTCTTTCTCAATTAAATTCCACAAGCACACTTTAAAATGTGATGATATGATTGTTCTCCTATAAATTCTTACCGTGCTAAGTATTCAATCTTCCACCACCAAACCCACATCTAAGATTATCATAATCAGCCAAATTAAGTATCAAACTTCATTTTGTACTATTTCAAAAACTATAAAAATCATGTTCTCATTGCATTTCATAAGCATGAGCTGGCAGAATGATCTGTTTTACATTTTAGCTCAGTCCATGACAAAGACAGATAAATATATGTCACAACATAAGACATCCACAAAAATCAGTCCCCTGATACATTGTCCAAACTCAAAAGTACAAATGACTTAATTAGTTTATGCGGTGAATGAACTAATAACAGAACAAAAAGGTAAAAACGCCCCGTTGCTAACTTCCTCCGACATTTTGAGGCAAGCACCACTTATTCCTCTAAATAGACCTCAAATGGAAAGGAGATTTTTGATAGACTGAAAAGAGCATGACAGAGCTAAAAAAATATTATATATATTATAATAATAAGGTTTATCCAAAACTAACTCATTCGTTTCTCTTATCTAAAAGAGTCTAAATACACAAATTCTTAATTACTCATTGCTACAGAAAACACAGAACTCTATGTCTGCACCTCGATAGCTTCATTAAATAGGTTGATTCCAAAAAAATACATATAAGAAAACCCCAAACAGATAAATGGGTTTTGAAGAACCAATTCAAAGAACCCCCTAAAGAGCTATAAAGAGCAAAATATCACCAAAATGAACCAATTCATATCAAAATAGCAAAACCCTACACTTGAAAAACCCAAAAAACAGGAGGAGAAAAATGAATAAACACTAACCAGTTACGCCCAATAACTTCCTCGGCACGATAACCAGTAACCATCTCAAAAACAGTGTTGACATAAATTATAGGATGGTCAGGCTCAAGCGCATCAGTTACAACAAATCCACATGGAGCCGTTTGAAACAAATTTTCAACAGGGAAAGGAAGCGGACCACCAGGACCGCCATCGTTGAGGATGAAACCCTCATCCTCATCACCACTCAGATCCGAATTGCTGTCCCACTCCATTTCAAGAATTCAAGAAAACAAAGAAAAAATTTATCTAACCCATGAAGCAAAAGCAAAAAAATTCAAGAAAACAGAAACGTCCCAAGTGATTACAAAGGAAAAAAAAAGTGGGTTTTTGGAGAAAATAGAGTGGGAAGTGGAAACTGTTTGTTCTGTACAAGGGAAATGAAGATGTAGAGACGAGGGGTGGGCAATGTTTGGAAATCAGCAATTTTTAACTATATGCGACAGAAAGAGAGATGAGCTTGAGTTGGGAATGGGTTCTTTTCTTTTACTTGGGCGAGAGCCACCCCTTTCGTATGGTGGAAAAATCTTCGCTCCAAGAAGGGAGGGAGAGAGAGAGAGAGAGGAGATTTTAATGGGCTTCTGACCCATTATAATTCATAATTAGCTAAATTTATAATTTGGGCTTGACCCATTATTTTTATTGGATTTGTTTGAAATACTCATATGTAATAATTGATTTAGTCTATAGCTTGTAATTATTTAAAGGGATTTTTTCAAAAATATTTAAAAAAATAAAAAAATATTTCGTTTTTATTGTTAAAAATTTTTTTTTTTCAAAAATATTATATACCTAAAAATATTTTTTCAAAAATACTATATATTTAAAAATATTTTTTTAAAAATACGATATATATCAAATATATATTGAACATATACTAAAAATATACCAAAAATATAATATATATATATCAAATATATATAAAAAATAATGAAAATGAAAAAAAAATAATGTTAAAATTGAAAAAAAAATAAAAAACAATATATTTATATAATATTTGCTTAATTAATGGCTTAAATAAATTTAATTTAATTTAATTAATCGAGACCATTAATAGTAAAGATATAGCATTGGAAGTACTCATCTCATTCGAAGACTATTTGAAATCTTTTTTTCCATTTAAAAGCTTAATGACAGCAGCAAAGTCGTTAAGGTATTAAATAGAGTTGTAAAGCCAACCATTCACAACACTTCCTATTTTATTTCTTATTATATTATAAATAATTCAACTCTATATTTTAATTTATCTCAAAAATTATACTTTCTTCATCCAAAAAAAATAAACTCATTTTTTTTCATCCATCCGAAATGATAATCTATTTTCTTTTAATATTAACTAAGAACATGAATATTTGACTAGAAAATGATGTATATTAATTTTGGTAAATCATTCAATTTATTAGATTATTATTTTTCTCTTCACTCAAATTTTATAGATAGTGACACTTAGTATTAAATGAAATTTTATTGATAATAAAATTTTATTGGTTTGTAAAATTAGTATTAAATAATAATTATTTTCAAGATAATTATTTAATAATATAAATAAAAGGTATTTATGAAAAATATAAAATAAAAATTATTATTTTAATTAAATTAATCATTTTCTTAATACGTGTGAAAATAGAAATAAATTTATCTTTTTCAAACGAAGAAAATACATATTCCAACAACACTCTTTATTTTACTCTTTATTTTATTATTTAATTAATAAAATTATAACTTTTTTATTATATAAAAAAAATGCAAAGAGAGATGAAGAGAGAGAATAAGATAAAAATGATTAAAAAAAATAAAAAGGAGGATAGAGAGTCTATTCTCTTTCCTTAGAAAGATAATGATTTTTTGAAATATTTTAAGAAATTAGTAAAAAAAAATTAAGAGTGTTGGATGAAATTTTTTTAAATTTTGCTCCCTATTTTGATTGAATATGCCTTAAAGCTCTTTTTAGGAGTTCAAAGCCAAAAAAAAAAAAAAAAAAAAAAAAAAGGAGTAATATTTAAATCAAAGGATAGGAAAAGAAAATATAAGAAAGGTTAATCAATTTTTGTTTTATGTTTGGAAGTTTTAAAATAATAGGAAATGTAGTTTAGAAAAAAAAAAATAAAGGAAAGGAAGATTGAAAATGTAATTTATTATTATATAATTTTATTTAGAAAAAAAAATTCAAATATGTCCCTCATATTTGTACTTGAATCACATCGCCTCTTTTTGCAATTGGAGAAAGCTAACAAACTGTCGAATTTTTAACTCCTTTTTTTTTAACCTTTGGGCCCCATTTCACATTTTTAAATAATAAAAATTTATATTTTAAATAATAAAAATTAAAAAAAATGAAAAGTTTATTTTTTTTATTTTAATTACACATAAATTTAAAAAAAAAAGAATAATAGAGAAATTACATAGATATCATGAAAATTACAAAAAAAAATTCAAAATCAAAAATCAAAATGAAAACCAAAACGCTAAATTTCACACACAAGCATTTCAAATTCAATAAAACAAAAATAAAAAATCAAAGACCTAGAATGTACATGGGTTTACTCCTATGTTGAATCTAGAATGACAAATCATGCTCCCCAACTTCACCATCTTCGAGCTCAACACCAAGGCCAAGCATGGCCCATCATCACCGCCTGCTTGCCAAGCTTCTACCTCTACTACCTTGGATCAAGTTAACTTTTGCATCATCATCTTAGAGTCAGAGCCGAGCAACCTTTGCTGCTAACAGCCACTAATGCTTTCACCAGCCCAAAACTCCATCGCAATTATCGATTAAGACTCAAGATTGCAACTTGTATCTCCATTGTCATCTTCGTTGCTCTTTTGCTCGATGGCCACATGCCATACTTTCATTGTCGATCATCATCACACCATCCTCAAGGCCAATCTCGACTAAGATACGACCAATGGCAAGATTCTCGTTGTTGTTGAACATCGCGGCTTCGCTCTAGTCATTGTCGATCGTCTCATCAAGGCTGTTTCATTTGCTCCAATCATCTCATTAATCTTAATATGCTAAATGCAATTTAAATAGGGCTTCTTCCTTATTTTTTTTTATTTTTTTATTATTTAAAATGTGAAGTGGACTATAAATTTTATATATTATATTTAACGGTCTAAATTTAACGTATTTAGAATATATTTTTAACTATCCAAATGATTTTTGTTTAGCATAAAAAATACATCTATAGATTCATTACATCAAACACTATCAAAATATAATTTTTAAAAATTTTATAAAAATTTTTAAGTAATTAAAATGGACTACACTAGGAGCTGCTGTGTAAAAATACATAACAGTTTCCCTCAATCCAGGATTGATGAAATAACGAATCATTTTCCAGAATCATTAAACTCCCAAATAAATGATAATTGTTATTCTACTCAATTTTCTTTTCCTTTTCCTTCTTATTCTAATTCTAAGAGGGAGTTTAAACTGAAGAAATGGAAAAGTGGTCTTATATATGCGCAAAGTGGAAATAATAATTGTTTCCAAGAGGATATATAAATAAAAGGACTTGCAATCTGTATTAACCCCATCAAACTCCAATAAAATCAAACAAACAATTAAATTTATCAATCAAAATCCAACCAGTTTGGCAAATCTACCTTAGTTTTTATCTTGTAGCAATCAATTTATCATCAATGAAAACAAAATGAGTTAATTATATCATTAGTGTATGAACTTTTCAGTTTTTTCTATTTTTTATATTCAAATGTCTGAACTATCAAATATTTTTCAATCAAGTATTTTGTTATTATGATCAGAAAGTTACATGGGATGATTAGGACCCACAAATAACTTGGTTAACAACTGACGTGGGTTTCAAAATTTTTTTAAAAAATAGCTCCTCACATGTTATGCACATGCTTCTTCCCTATTAAAATTATCATACAACCCTCATGACATACATCCATTTCCTATATGAAGTCTCTACAATTATAGGATTTGTTAGAGTGAGAAAAGAAATGAACCAGAAAGAAAAAACGAAACAAGAGAGGAGAAAATGGATGGAAAGTGGGTTTTGCAATGGAAAACGTTGCAAGATACGAACTTCATGAATGGATTGAAATCCAAGGAGAAGATTCATCTCTTATGAGTTTCGTTTGGTTTGTCTCATTAGCTATTAATGGTTTTGAACTTGGCTCTAAGTTAATCTAAAAATTTTTTGTTTATTATTTTTCTTACAAGTGGATGATAATCAAGACTCTAATTTTTTTTATTGGGTTGATTCAAGGATTCACCATAGGCAAAGTAAAAATCACTAAATTTTAAGTATTTTTCAAAGTCATCATAATTTTTTTTCATATCAATATTTAAAATATTATTTTCATTTCACTTATAAATCATATATCAAAATTTTTGCTGAAAATCTGATGTGGTCTGTCATATTATCACCTTTAACTAACTAAGCAAGCCACATATGAGCTATGTGTAAACTTTATTAATTATATTGAAAAACATCAAAGTTAAGTGATTTTTAAAGTTATTTTTTATATATATATTTTGATTCTTTTAATTATTTTTTCATTTTAAAATATTTTTTAAAATTTTTTAATCTAAATATTTTTGCTAATTTTATTTTAATTATTTTTCATTATCAAAATATTCTTTTAATTCTTTCAAATGAAACTCTTCTAATTTAAATTTTAAAAAGAAAATAAATAAAGTATTTTGTCACATTAAAATTTAAATAATTATTTTATTTATTTGAATATAAGACCATCTAATAGAATTTAAATCTTAATCAATGAGTTGTTATTTTCTATACAATAATTTATATAAATTATTGAGGTCATTTAATATATTTAATAGGCATTAATTTTTTAGAAGAACATCTTCTAATTTAATAAGTTTAAATTAGAAAAATATTTTTACTTTAATAATTACAAAATATTTTGAATGAAAAAAGTAACCAATAGTTTTATATATGTAGATTGATTTTTAGGAAAAATTTATTATTTCAAAATTAAATAAAATTTTAAATAGAATAATATTTTTTACTTGAAAGAATTAAAAAAAATGATGAAAAAATAAAATATACTTAAAATAATATTAGTGAATATAATTAAAAAAATATTTTTTTATTTAAAAGAATATTTTGATGAAAATAAAATATATTCGTGAAAATAATTAAAAAATATTTTGATAAAAAATTAAAAGAATATTTCGAAATGAAAAAAAATAATTAAAAGAATCAAAAGGCAAAAAATATAAATGACCCCAAAACTCATTAAACTTTAGTACTTTTTTAATGTGATTATTAAAATTTAGGTTACGTGACTCTTACGCGGTATGTTAATCAGTTGATGGCGATGATGTGGCCCTTCGTACCAGATTTTTAGACAATAATTTTGATATCCAAATATTTTTAAATGTTTGCCGAAAAGAAAAAAAAATTGTGATCATTTTGAAAAGAATCATTAGTGATTTTTTTTTCAAGTACCCGCTTAAGTGCAAAGGAGTTGGAGAAGAGAGAAGATTTTATAGGCTTGGATTATTTTGTCTCTAATTATTATCATTTTAAGTGACATGAAGATGGAAGCAAAAAAAATATATGTGAAGTTATATTTAGTATTGTCTACTAAGCTTGAAGGATAAGTTTGAGTAATGACTAATTCTATATCAAGCTTATGGTAGGATATTTGAAGCAATTAAGACGTGTTGTTTTTGTAAGTATTTATCTTAATTATGTAAAAATCAATGAAATTGAAGTATTTTTATATTGCACATGTAGTGTTTGTTGAAATGTCTAAAAGAATATTTATTGACTTTACTTCCAATTGTAATCCAAATGTGCAAATTCAATTCAGATTCATACAATTGTTAGTAGTGTTCATCATTAACTAAAGGTGCATTGAAAATGTTTGATGAAAAGCACTTATTGCCATTTGATTAAGGTAAGGATGATAGCTCTTCACCAAATTAACCTGATCACACTTTTATACCATAAGATACATATTAATAGTTCAATAACTACACTAATAGGCACAAATAGTAAGATTAACACAAAAATTTGGTTATTGGGAAATTGCATTTCATCAAGAGCAAATACCTCATAATAGATACTTTATACAAACAACAATGCAATAAAAGGTGTAACATTGACATTACACGATCAATTTGCATTTCAAAATAGAAAAATGAATTTTTTACAACAAAATTGCCTTTTTGACAGCAAAAACTACCTTTTGAACACTCATTTTTTTTATTGTTTTCAAACAAAGGGGGAGTAGAAGTATAAAGACGTTAAAAACATGATTTAAAACCACACTTTCATAGGGAGTTTTGTACCATTTTTACAAAAAATTTTGGTTCACACCTTTTAACAATTGCACTTAAAAGTTGTTTGTCACCATAAAAAAAGGGAGAGATTGTTAGACCTTTAATATTCTAACACACTCATTTTGATG
The DNA here is from genome assembly GCA_948193065.1 of Aleurites moluccanus. Taxonomy (NCBI): domain Eukaryota; kingdom Viridiplantae; phylum Streptophyta; class Magnoliopsida; order Malpighiales; family Euphorbiaceae; genus Aleurites; species Aleurites moluccanus. The sequence continues at coordinate 16,726 of CANXYC010042885.1, forward strand.
GGTACATATAACTGATTAATCTACTAATGTTGTTTGTATGATTATATGCAAGGTTCACTTTTTTAGATTACTGATTGCTGGTTTGTAGCACCCGCTATATACTTAAATAGCTCCAGCTACTCAAGGATAATAAAGGCAAAATCTGAGAAACTGGATAAGTAGCCCCCGCTACATATTAAGTAACGCCCACTACAAAGCAGCAGCTGCTACAAAGTGATCCAGAAGATACAGTAGTTGAAAGTTGAGAAAAAGATTTTAGTAGCTCCCGCTACTTACTTAGTAACGCTCGCTATTTAAATAAGTCCTCATCGCTACAAAAGTTGAAGTAGAGTAGCAGCAGCTACATACATGTCACCTTCCCAAGCTTCAAATCTAAAAGGTCCAAAAGCTCACAGGTCAAAGGAGCAGAGCAACAGCGTCCGCTACTGAGAGAGCTCAAAGATACAAAAGCACTTTGGAAAAATTGGAAGAAGCGTCGTGCCCACTATATGTTAACTAGTGTTTGCTATTTATTGAATTCACTGCAGCTGCAGAAAAAGTCAGAGCTATAAAGTTCTTCATTTCAAGAAGAATCGTGCCTGCTACAAGTTAAGTAGCGTCCGCTACTCATAGTGTAGCTACCACTACACTTCAAAATTTTTTAGAAAAATAGCCTTTGCAAGTATGAAAATTTGCATTAAATGCATATTTAATGGACTCAAATGGCTCTATTAAGTTGAAGACTATTTATATGGGTTGGTATGAAGTTATAGGGCAAGAACAACCACTCTTATTGCATAAATTCATACCTTTAAGTATTCAAGTGTTCTTAAACTTATATTTGAGTTTTCTTATTGTAAAGAGAATTAATTGTTATTCTTTAAAGTTATTGAAGTGTAATTAATTTCTGAGAGTTGGGTAAAAATTATTAAGTAATTTCTTTCTCATCTCTTGTAACTCTTTAGGGTTTTGTATGAGCCTTATTGTAAAGTATATTGTAAGGTTTAGTATGAGCCAAAACACTTAAAGTTTGACCTTGAACCTAAAAAAAGATCAAAGTTAGTGAAATACTCAAGTGTGATATTGAGGAGTGGACGTAAGTTTGTTTTGGCCGAACCACTATAAATTCTTTGTGTGAAATTTCTCTCCTTCTTCTCCTTATTATTTTTTAGTTTTTGTTAATTTTTAAAACAACCAATTCACCTCCCCTTCTTGGTTATCAAGGGACTTTCATCCTCTAAGCCGAAAACCATCAAAAAAACCTACAGACACTAAACAGTCTTCCTTGCACTGTTTGTCTTATATATGGAAATCCAATATGAAAAATCATGAGACAATTAATCAATCTAATCCATAAGGAAATTGTTGGATTTTAGGGATAAAAAGTGCAAATCAAATTTGAAAAATATGAATCTTAAGAAAGGATTAGATGCACAAAATTCCTAATTAAAACAAATTCATTTAGTCTCTTTATGGTGTCAACAAATGCCATCAATTTTATTGTAGGAGACCCAATATTTCAAGTCTAAATTCTTATTCTCCTCTCAACTTGTTTTTTCTTTACTTCATTTTTATTGATTTGTCTATGATTTATTCTCTGAATTAACTTCTTTATCCGCTCTCATCCATGATGTGAGAGCCATTGTTCATTTAATACCTTATTTGGGCATTAACACAGCTATAACACCTAAGATTTTTCTTCCATGCTTTATGATTTAATTGATGAATTCTAAATGGCAGTTGATTATGTTGCATTGGTTGATTGATATCAAGTTGCTTTGTGTCTTAGTTATTGCATAATTGAGTTTAGAATGAAATGGAAAGGTTAAAAATCCTTAAAGAGGATTTTTTAATATGGTTATGGAAATTACCCCCTATGGTAATAGACATGAATTTGCTTACTGTTAGTCCCTTTGGCAACCAAGAGGGGGGGTGAATTGGTTGTTTGTGGAATGAACAACAAATTAAAATTTTAATTGAAGGAAAGAAAGGGAAGAAGAAAGAACACAAGGATTTATAGTGGTTCGGCAACCTTGCCTACATCCACTCCTCAAGATCACACTTGAGAATTCCCTTAACAGATCCTTTTACGGGTGCAACATCAAACCCAAGCATTTAGGCTAACACTCAAACCTTACAAGTATTTTACAAAGGCTCACACTCAACCTATACAAGTATTTTCTCAAAGGCTCACACTCAAACCTATACAAGTGTTTTCTATGACTCACACTCAAATCCAATAAGAACTACAAAAGAGTAGAAAAAGAAAAATCCCTTATAAGAATTTTCCCAATACTCAAAGAATAGCACAATTAAAGGTGCTTTAACAATTTCAGCTCATTTCAAGTAAATACAAGAATTAATTTGATTTAATCTCTCAAATAATTAATTTCTTGCTAATCTCAAATTCTACAACCTATTTGAGCTTCATACTATCTTGTATTTATAGCCTAGGATAAAATATAGTCGTTATGGACTAAAATATAGTTGTTACAACATTTTCCAACGGCTAGTTTTGCTGTTTGAATCGCGGCAGTTGAGCCCGCGATTTTTGAGTCGCGCCTATGACTTTTTGTCCCAGCCAGAGTGGTAAATTAATTTTATCATATCTCGAGTTATACAACTCCAAATCATACACAGATTTTTCAGTTAGAAACTTTGAGATGTCTACTACAACTTTGTAGTTAACTCAACTCCAAAATAGTCCATATTCATGTCCTAAAAAATATAACATTTTATTGCTCAAATCTAAAAGACAGTTTGATCATGCTTCACTAATTCTTCAGTATCTCCTTCTATACAACTCAAAATTACTTGATTCTTTTTCCATATGAAACTAAGCATCCAGACTTCAATCATTTCATGCTCAAATTCTTCTTTTACAATTTCGAGAAATATTTTAAATTTGTCTTATATATTTTGTCCTAGTTTGCCAGCTTAAGCATAATTCCTTTAAAAATTCATATCTTCATTTTCCAATGTCCAATGCTCAATCTAATTTTTGTTCCTAAAACTATACATCCATATCTTTTCATCGATATGTGGCTTGTCCTAATAACTTCACCCAATTTATACAGAATTTTGCATTACTCCAGACTATGTGCAAATCTATCAGTTTTTTCAGAGTCGTGCCTTTGAATTTTACTAGTTGCACCCATGACTATACATGTCGCACATGTGACTCCCATACATCGTGTCTGCAACTTTCATGCATCGCGCCCGCTACTAGAGAGAAGTTATTCATCTGAGGCTACTAGATATTTTGATAAATTCTCATTTTAATTTCGCACCTGCGACTAAACTTGTCACTCCTGTAACTTCACCTAGTCACACCTGCGACTTGAAACTTTTTAAGGCTGTGACTGACTTTGTTGCACCTGTAATCAACCTTATTCCTAGAGTTGTACCCATGACTACAAGTGGTGGCTCCCGTGACACACCGAAATTCAGCAATCTAGAATTGTCTTCTTGCACTTCTCCAAGTATGCTCCCCTAAGCATGTGTACTCTATAAACTTCCTTAAAATGTTTTAATCCTATAGTTTGAATAATAGTCATGATTTCTCATGCCTCAATCAAACAAATTGTTATCACAAATAACACATTTATATTGTTTTGTTATCATTAAAATCAACATCAAACCTAAGAGGGCTAACAACAATCATCCAAAATTTTTTAATATTACAAACTTGTAATTTATATACTAAAAAAACTGAAAATTTCAATATATGAATCCATGACATATATATATATATATATATATATATATATATATATATATATATGAGAGAGATAGAGAGAGAAAGAGAGAAAATTTATCGAGTCATCAAGTAAAATGTGAGAAAAAACTATTTAAGTATCAAGTTGGACAATATTTATATATCATCAAACTCTAAATTCTTTTCACAATAACAATACTTTTCCTTCAATATTTTTAACAAGGCTTACCTTTTACAATTTTGTCCAACTCTTTTAATTTTACTAAACAATCATGTAAAATTAATTTTTTATTATGATCGTATTCTTTTTATTATTTCATGTAATTCAACGTTAAATATTGATAAAGATTAAAAATGACTCTCTAATATTAGTCATACCAATGAAACTCAAGACATGTCCAACTGCTCTAAACAACATGCCTTAAGATATCCATATTATATTCAATAACTAGTGGCGACTAGGCTCTAAGGCCTCATAGAAAGGTCATCCTATGGCTCCTCTAACAGTCATCCAAGCAATAAGGACCTTGCTTCAATAGTACTTCACATGGCTAATAAAAAATCCTACTTAGTTTATAAGAAAAGTTATCTTCAATAACTCTTTACAAACTCCTCTAACATACGATCCTTATCAACTTCGAGAAACGAGATTCAATCTCTTCAGTAAATGGCTCCACACCGTTGATACAAACATATCATTAACTTGTCTAATTACAAAATGATGTGACCTTGACTCATCAATCACTTGTAGCTATTAGGATACTATCTCTTTGAATCTTTTATCTTTATCCTTTGGATTTCTATCTCTTTGTATCTTATATATCTCTTGTATTATATATATATTAATGTAACTGTAACACCTTAGCCTAAACCCTAATAGGGACCTTTTAGGAAAATAATTTTTCCTTTCTTATTGATGTGTTATAATATGTGTGAATGCATGGAATATATGTATATGCATGTTATATGACCTAATTTTTAGGTCTAGAGTTGATTTG
>CANXYC010042969.1:0-10128 GCA_948193065.1 Aleurites moluccanus
TTAAGACTCCTTTCATAGGTGAGACCTTTAAGAACACTAAGTCTCCAACCACAAACTGAAGGTCTTTCCTCCTTGGGTCTGCATAACTCTTGTGCCGGCTGAAGGCTGACTTCAATCTTTCTCTTATGAGTGGAACCTTCTCCGCTGTATACTGAATCAATTCAGGCCCTTCTATATGCTTATCTCCCACTTCATTCCAATACAAAAGAGATATACACCTCCTACCATACAAAGCTTCATAAGGAGACATCTGAATAGTTGAGTGATAACTATTATTATAGGCAAACTCTATCAATGGCAAGTGTTTATCCCAATTCCCTCCAAAATCCAGAATACACATCCTTAGCATATCTTCTAGAGTTTAGATAGTTCTCTCGGACTGCCCATCTGTTTACAGATGAAAAGCTGTGCTAAAATCAAGTCGAGTGCCCAAAGACTTACAATTTCTGCCAAAACCTTGAAGCGAACTGAGTACCTTTATTGGATATGATGGAAATTTGTATTCCATGAAGTCTCACTACCTCATCAACATAAATCTATGCATACTGAGAAGCTGTGTCGGATGTCTTGACTGGCAGAAAATGAGTCGACTTTGTCAATCTGTCCATAATCACCCATATTGAGTTATGACCACTTGAAGTCCTTGACAACCCTACAACAAAGTCCATGGTTATTCTCTCCCATTTCCATTCTGGCAAAGGCAACTGCTGTAGTAGACCCGAAGGTTTCTGATGCTTAAATTTCACTTGTTAGCAAGTCAAACATCTTGTCACAAACACAGCTACATCTTTTTTCATTCCACTCCACTAACAAGAATTCTTAATGTCATGGTACATTTTCGTTGCACCTGGATACACATTATACTTAGTATGATGTGCTGCCTTAAGAATCATATGCCTCAAACCATCAACTACTGGAACACACAACCTGTTATCGAGCCTCAACATGCCATCAGTCACAATAAATCCTGGAGCCTTTTCCAATCCCACATCGTTCTTTAGCTTCACCAACTGAAGATCTTTGTCTTGAGCTTCTCTAATCTGCTCAATGAGATCCGGCTTGACCCAGAAATAAGCTAAAAGTACTCCCAAATATGATAAATCCAAACTGATTCCTGAATTATACAATTCCTGCATTTCTCTCACTAATACTCTTTTACTCACTTGGACATGGGCTAAACTTCCTAAAGACTTCCAGCTCAAAGCACCAGCCACAACATTGGCTTTTCCCGGATGGTTTAAAATTTCACAATCATAGTCCTTAAGCAATTCTACCCATCTTTGTTGGCTAAGATTAAGATCTTTCTGCTGAAATATATATTTCAAACTCTTATGATCTGTGAAGATTTCACAGTTCTCTCCATACATATAATGTCTCCATATCTTCAAAGAAAACACAAGCGTAACCATCCCAAGATCATGTGTTAGATAATTTAACTCATGTTTCCTCAACTGTCTAGAAGCATAAGCTATTACCTTACCATGCTGCATAAGCACACAACCCAGTCCTACTCTCGATGCATCACAATACACTGCATACCCTCCTTCACCCGACGACAAAGCTAAAATAAGTGCCGTGGTGAGACAAACCTTTAACTTCTAGAAACTCTTGTCACATGCATCCATCCACAGAAATTTCACTTGTTTTCGAGAAAGCTTACTCAAAGGAGCTGCAATCTTGGAGAAGTCTTGAACAAATCTTCGGTAGTAACCTGCCAAACCCAAGAAAATCCTAACTTCTGAAATATTTGTTGGTCTAGGCCAATTTATAATTGTATCCACCTTCCTAGGATCAACTTTAAGCCCATCCTTGCTCAATATGTATCCTAGAAAACCCACACCCTCAAGCCAAAACTCACACTTTGAAAATTTAGCAAACAACTGATGTTCTCTCAAAGTCTGCAACATAATCCTAAGATGTTTTCTATGCTCCTCTTCAGTCTTAGAATACACAAGAATATCATCAATAAACACAATGACAAACTTATCCAAAAATGGCTTGAACACCCAGTTCATCATATCCATAAATGCAGCTGGTGCATTGGTCAATCCGAATGGTAATACTAGAAACTCATAGTGACCATATCTTATTCGAAAAGCTGTCTTTAACACATCCTCATTCTGAATCCTTAATTGATGGTAACTTGATCTCAAGTCTATCTTGGAGAAATGACTTGCACCCTGCAACTGATCAAATAAATCATCTATCCTTGGCAAAGGATACTTATTCCTGATAGTTGCCTTGTTGAGCTGTCTGTAATCTATGCACAATCTCATAGAACCATCCTTCTTCTTCACAAAGAGTACAGGTGCACCCTATGGTGAACTGCTAGGTCTGATGAATCCTTTGTCAAGCAAATCTTGCAATTGAGTCTTTAACTCTCTCAATTCCACTGGTGCCATTCGATATAAAGGAATAGAAATCAGATCTGTGCTAGGTAGTAACTCAATACTGAATTCTATTTCTCTATCTAGTGGCAAACCAGGTAACTCCTCAGGAAATACATCCGGAACTCGCTAACAATAGGAATCTGCTCCAAATCTTTCACCTCCTTTTGAGTATCTCGGACATAAGTTAAATATTCTAGGCATCCTTTCTTCATCAATCTCCTCGCCCCTAAGGCTGATATAACATTATAAGGTGCTTCACTCTGTTCCCCTTGGAACTCAAATTCCTCACCCGAAGGTGGCTTGAAGACCAACTTCTTCCCATTGCAATCTATGGTTGCATAATACTTGGACAACTGATCCATGCCCAAAATCACTTCAAATTCTAACACAGGCAACACAATCAAATCCACTTCTAAACTCTTACCACTTATGCTAACCACACAAGATGGATAAAAATCATGAACTTCAATCTCTTCCTCTAAAGGAGTCGATACTACAAAAGCATTCTTAAGCAATTCATATGGCATACTCAATTTCTCAGCAAAGCATGAAGAAACAAATGAATGCGTAGCTCCTGAAACAAAAAACACTCTAGCATTCAAAGCCTGAATATGAAGAATACATATGACCACAGTGTTAGAAGTTTGGGCCTCTTGCTGCGAAAGTGCAAACACTCTTCCTCTACCTCTTCCTATAGGTGCCTGATTGGTAGCTTGTCCAAAAATCTGACCTGAACCTTTACTTGCATCCGGAGTCCTACCCAAAATACCACGTCCAACACCGGACTGCTGACCCACATTCCTCTCCCTAACCATCTGAACTGTAGTCTGAGAAGACTGGGGTCTAGCTCCAAAAGAAGGCTGTGGACAATCCTTAAGCAAATGACCATGCTGTCCACACCCATAACATGCAACTGACCCGAAGAAACAAGGTCCTCTATGATGCTTACCACAGGTAGGAAAAGTAGGATTAGAAGTCCTAAGTAGTGCAGAACTGGCTGTACCATAGCTCATCTGAGAAGTAAATCTAGAGGGATTCGGTCTTTGTTGGGATCTCCCTGATGGTCCTCTATATTTGCTCTGGGAAACTGATTGGGGCGAAATATTCATTCTCTTTACCCTGTTATCCTGCCTAGAGGAACTTCCAAACTTGGCCTTCTTCTTCTCTTCCCTTTCAGATCTAACCTCTATCTCTCTATTCTCTATTACTCTAGCCTTATCCACAAGCTTGGAGTAAGAGTCAAACTCAAGAGCAGTCAAAAATTTAAATAATGGATCTATAAGTCCTCTATGAAACATCTGAATCCGAGCTGCTTTTGTAGGCACAAGAGCTGGAGAAAACTTACTTAACTGACTGAACCTCTTTGCATACTTTGACACAGTCATAACCGGAGTCTGAACCAACCTCTCAAACTCAATGTACTTAGCATCCGTCACACTCTCTGGAAGGAAGTCACTAAGAACCAACTCCTTGAATCTTTCCCAAGACAACTCTTCATAATCGCGAAGCATACCTTGAATACTCCATCTAAACCAATCCTTAGCTTCAGCCTTAATCAAATATCCCACAAACTCAACTGCCCTTCTATCAGGGATCCTCAAAATCTGATTTTTCTCCTCTATCTCCTCAAGAAAATCTATAGGATCTACCTCACCTCTGTACTCTGAAGGCTTGAGCTTCAAGATTTTCTCAAACGAAACCTCCTCAACCTGAGGTACCACTGCTGGCGGGGGTGGAGTAACTACAGGAGGAACTGAAACATCAGGAACTACCTGCACTGGAGGAGCCTGCTGCTGCCTCTGCTAAGTAATGAACTCAGCTAACAACTCATAGTTCCTCTATAACTAATCCAACCGTTGAGCCATATGAACCACATCTACTTATGGCTCTAGAGGGACACCTTCACCTCCCACTCTACCCACTGACCCTTATTCAGAAGATAGCTCTCTTCTAGGATGGCTTCTACCACGTTAGCTCTCTTCTAGGATGGCTTCTACCACGTCCTCTTCCTCGCCTCGGAGGCATCTCGATACTAATAAGAAAAACAAAGCAAACTAAGACTCAAAACACAAGATTAACGCAGATCTGTACCAAGGGAATACACAACATTGACGTGACATGAATCCTATGCTCCGTATCGATCTTAAGCAAGAACTTATATTAGAGAACTTGCACATCTATCTATCTATCTCATAATTATAAACCTATAGCTCTGATACCACTTTTGTCAAACCCCGACAACACCGGTGCAACGGTCCTAGGGCAAGGGTAGGCATAAGACCACTATAAACCCATAGAATCTTATATGACCCTGTCTCAATCAATAATCATACATTCTACCCAAAACAAAACATCATCTCTTATAAATTATCATATATAATATGATATCTCTACTTGTTCCTTACCGATCAAAAGATGAATCTAACATCAATATGGAACAAGTGAGAGTCTACAAATGTCATCCATGGCTACAAAAATCAAACATCTCATATCTATCTACGGAGCTCTAAGAGAATGTATCTCAATAGACATGATTATATATACAGAACAAAATAATATTCCAAGATAATTACATTCAAACTTCTTATGAAGAAGAAATCAAGAAGATCTATCCTCTGGATTAACTCTCTCTAGCACCTGAAACCACAGAAGAGGAATGAGCCTTCAACTTAATAAGATATGAACAACATAATGTCCTACTTTAATCAAGAAATCTGAATATCAAATCATGAATATGAACATCTATATATATATATATATATACTTTGGCATGAAAGAATTCTCAAGCTTATACTTGGAAAGAACATGAATGCTTATAACAAATAGCACTATCAAATCATATCACAAATCAAATCATGGTTCTCATTTAGAACAGTAAAATGCCCACAAAGGATGGCATTATCAAATCTCATATATGATAGAACTGATATCATAACACAACGTAACAGTAGCCTTTTTATCTTAATGTGGAACAAATGCTTGCGCAGGCATATGCCTAAAGCTCATGGCCCCCTCGAAATGGAACATTGATAAAAACCCTATCAGCTGGGCTCCGATTGTGCACATGGACTAATGAATTTACTTTCATTGGGAAAAGCGTTATATATATATATATGTATCTCAGAGTTCATAAAAATAATGCATTCTCAGGGTTCATAAAAATAATGCATTCTCAATAATTCTGAATTTGGTGAAGAGACCATTTAGCATTTATAGCAAAGGCTTGATCATGATCTTGGTCCAAAAAAAAATAACCAAGTCATTATCATATATATTAAATGATTACATAAAGCAGGTCATCAAAATTATAACGACATAACACAATGAACATATATATATATATATAAATACTTAGCAATTCATCTCGTAAGAAGTAATACACATTTATGAAATTCATAACTTACCTTACAGCAATACTATGCACTAATCCGGTCACACTTGCTTAATTGATTAGCCTCCTTAATTTCTTGAACTGACCGAACCTAAACAAATCCCCAAATTCCATAAATTAGGGTTTCCTCAATTAATAATACATAATATGATTCCTTTAAAGTTTAACCATCTTATAGTCTCTATTATTGTTTCCAAATCATCAATTTAATTTATCTCTTAAGAAAATTTGAAATTGTGAACGCGGTCACTATTCACGTCATTATTTATCATATTCATTAATTCCTATATCTTCCATATCAACCATAATTAATAGCCTTAAATGCTCTTAATAGGTTCTATATAACTCATAAATATTTATTCTAACTACCAAAAATCTTAATCTATAAGAAAGATGGAGGTCGGAGAAAAATCACCTTGTTTCTCCAAAATATATCCTTGAAGAATCTTGACTTGGAATGATGACTGAAGCCTTTTAAATGAGAATAATATAATGGTTTAATGCATTAATTCGGAGTATTAATGTACTAGAAAATAAATGGGACAGATTTGAGAGAGATAGGACAAGAAATGAAGAAGAAAGAAGAAAAGAGAAATTATCGTGAAAGAAAAGGCCTACTGCCTCGCTAATTTCCACTTCGTCACTTTCCACTTCGCCAATTCTCTACTTTGCCAAATGCTACCTCAACAAATCCCACTTCGCTGAATTCCCACTTCGCCAAATGCCACCTCGGCAAAGGCCACTCAGCTGAATTCCCACTTCGCCAAAATGCCACCTCGGCAAATGCCACTTCGCTAAATCCACTCCGCCAAATGCCATCTCGGCAAATGGCACTTCGCCAAATCCACTTCGCCAAATGCCATCTCAAAAAATAGCGCTTTTCCAAATCCACTCTGCCAAATACCATCTCGCCAAATTCCACTTCGCCAAATCCACTCCGCCAAATGCCATCTCAGCAAATGCCACTTCGCCAAATCCACTCCACCAAATGCCATCTCGACTAATGCCACTTCGTGAAATCCACTATTCCAACTCTCACTAATCTCGCTCGATTTTGAGTTAGAGAATTCCAAATGACTCGCTTATTGTTGACACTTAAACTAGACATCTGAGACTATAACTTCAAGCTTAACCTTCCAGCTCGCTCAATCTCTATCCACATCAGAATCGAGAAGCCAAACTCGCACTACTCGCTTTGTCGAGCTTGAAAACCTCCTTGCCAACTCGCACTAAATCATCTTGCAATCGCGCTACCATTTCCATTCTCCTCAATTCTACAACTATCTATAAAACACATAAGGAAACATTTCTCATCCTTACATTTGACTCGCTCAGCCACTAACATTTCAAAATAATTAATAACATACTCAGACTTATTGCAAGAATTTGCAAACCACACATACTCTGGTCGAGGAAGCATATTTCCTCACAAATACAAAATTCATAAAACTGATATACAGACTTAAGGATATGAAAAATATAATCTATAACTTATATATTCATATATTCTGCGAAATCACAGTACTGACTCACAAAATCTTACCCAAACATAAATTTTAAGATTTTCAAAATACTAATCTAGTCACAACAAACAATCATAATAATAATAAAAAAAAATTCTACAGGTATTACATTCTTCTCCCCTTAAATAAATTCGTCCTCAAATTTAAAGAATTCACTTAATCTTGAAACAGGTGGGGACATCTAGCTCGCATAGCTTGCTCACTCTCTCAAGTGTACTCTTTCATCACTTGATTCTTCCATAAGACCTTAACCATTTCTATCTGTTTGTTCCTTAGCTTTTTGACCAATTTATCAACAATTGCCACTGGGACTTCTTCATAAGTCAAGTCTTGCTGAAGATCCACTGCTTGAACTTGCAATAAATGAGAAGAATTTGCCACATATTTCCGAAGCATTGACACATGGAATACTAGATGCACACTGTCCAAATTCGGTGGCAAGGCTAACCTATATGAAACCTCTCCAACTTTATCCAAAATCTCAAAGGGTCCAATGTACCTTAGAGATAACTTGTCTTTCTTGCCAAACCTTAAAACTCCTTTCATAGGTGAGACTTTTAAGAACACTAAGTCTCCAACCACACACTGAAGATCTTTCCTCCTTGGGTCTGCATAACTCTTTTGCCGGCTGAAGGCTGTCTTCAATCTTTCCCTTACGAGTGGAACCTCCTCTGCTGTATACTGAATCACTTTGGGCCCTTCTATATGCTTCTCTCCCACTTCATTCCAACAAAAAGGAGATCTACACCTCTTACCATACAAAGCTTCGTAGGGAGACATCTGAATAGTTGAGTGATAACTATTATTATAGGCAAACTCTATCAATGGAAAGTGCTTATCCCAATTCCTTCCAAAATCCAGAATACACATCCTTAGCATATCTTCTAGAGTTTGGATAGTTCTCTTGGACTGCCCATCTGTTTGAGGATGAAAAGCTGTGCTGAAATCAAGTCGAGTGCCCAAAGACTCTTGCAATTTCTGCCAAAACCTTGAAGTGAATTGAGTACCTCTATCGGATATAATGGAAACTGGTATTCCATGAAGTCTCACTACCTCATCAACATAAATCTGTGCATACTGAAAAGATGTGTAAGAAGTCTTGACTAGTAGAAAATTAGTCGACTTTGTCAATCTGTCCACAATCACCCATATTGAGTCATGACCACTTGATGTCCTTGGCAACCCTACAACAAAGTCCATGGTTATTCTCTCCCATTTCCATTCTGGTAAAGGCAATTGCTGCAGTAGACCCGAAAGTTTCTGATGCTCAAATTTCACTTGTTGGCAAGTCAAACATCTTATCGCAAATTCAGCCACATCTTTTTTCATTCTACTCCACCAATAGGAATTCTTAATATTGTGGTACATCTTCGTTGCACCTAGATGCACACTATACTTAGGATGATGTGCTTTCTTAAGAATCATATCCCTCAAACCATCATCTGTTGGAACACACAACCTATAACCGAGCCTCAATATGCCATCAGTAACAACAAATCCTGGAGCCTTTTATGATCCCACATCGTTCTTTAGCTTCACCAACTGAAGATCTTTGTCTTGAGCTTCTCTAATCTGCTCAATGAGATCTGGCTTGACCTGGAAATAAGCTAAAAGCACTCCCAAATCTGACAAATCCAAATTGATTCCTAAATCATACAATTCCTGCATTTCTCTCACTAATGCTCTTCTGTTCACTTGGACATGGGCTAAGCTTCCTAAAGACTTCCTGTTCAAAGCATCAGCCACAACATTGGCTTTTCCCGGATGGTATAAAATTTCACAGTCATAATCTTTAAGCAATTCTACCCATCTTCGTTGCCTAAGATTAAGATCTTTCTGCTGAAATATATATTTCAAATTCTTATGATCTATGAAGATTTCATAGTTCTCTCCATACATATAATGTCTCCATATCTTCAAAGCAAACACAAGCGTTGCCATCTCAAGATCATGTGTTGGATAATTTACCTCATGTTTCCTCAATTGTCTAGAAGTATAAGCTATCACCTTACCATGCTGCATAAGCACACAACCCAATCCTACTCTCGATGCATCACAATACACTGCATACCCTCAGTCACCCAACGACAAAGCTAAAATAGGTGCCGCGGTGAGACAAACCTTTAACTTCTGGAAACTCTTGTCACATGCATCCATCCACAGAAATTTCACTTGTTTCCAGGTAAGCTTACTCAAAGGAGCTGCAATCTTGGAGAAGTTTAGAACAAATCTTCGGTAGTAACCTGCCAAACCCAAGAAACTCCTAACTTTTGAAATATTTGTGGGTCTAGGCCAATTCAAAATTGTAACCACCTTCCTAGGATTAACTTTGAGCCCATCCTTGCTCACTACGTGCCCTGGAAAATCCACACTCTCAAGCCAAAACTCACACTTTGAAAATTTAGCAAACAGCTGATGCTCTCTCAAAGTCTGCAACACAATCATAAGATGTTCTCTATGCTCCTCTTCACTCTTAGAATACACAAGAATATCATGAATAAACACAATGACAAACTTGTCCAAAAATGGCTTGAATACCCGGTTCATCAAGTCCATAAATGCAGCTGGTGCATTAGTCAATCCGAATGGTAATATTAGAAACTCATAGTGACCATATCTTTTTCGGAAAGCTGTCTTTAACACATCCTCATTCTAAATCCTTAATTGATGGTAACCTGATCTTAAGTCTATCTTAGAGAAATGAGTTGCACCCTGCAACTGATCAAATAAATCATCTATCCTTGGCAAAGGATACTTATTCCTGATAGTTGCCTTGTTGAGTTGTCTGTAATCTATGGACAATCTCATAGAACCAACCTTCTTC
>CANXYC010042986.1:0-43546 GCA_948193065.1 Aleurites moluccanus
CAGACTGCCTCGGCAAAGCTCCCTCGCCTAGCTAGCTCGCCATCTTTGATCCGGCATTGCTGCCTCGCACATCCAGCTCGCATATGCTACCTCGCGTATGCTGCCTCGCTAGACTTTCCTCGCAATTCATCATCGCATAAACCACCTCGGCAATGCTCCTTCGCCTATTCACTTCTTCACGAACTGCCGCCTCGCACATCTCTCTTCGCACAATGCCTCCTCGCATAGTGCCTCTTCGCCTTAGCTCTTCACTAAAGCTCCTCGCCGAACCTCTTCGCCACTTCGCCATAATTCCGCCTCGCGTTGCCAGTCCTCGAAAATGCCTTCTCGCATAATGCTGGCTCTCCATAACCAAACACTTCTAAGTTAAACTCTTGTCTGAACATCCCATATTAAGCCAACTCGCAAATGAGCTACACTAGTCCAAACTCATCAATTTTTCTTTCCACTTAAAATCAACAGACAGAAGCACAACACATCCAAATTTCATATCAAACTAATCAACACTCAGACAGTGGTGACTCTCCAAAAGTCACCCAGACTCCTGCATCCAAATCTAACCGAACAGCCCTGATACAAAACACTCTCCACTGAGATATACTTATCCAAAAATTCTGAAATTTTACAAAAATCATCTCAACACACACAGAAACATTTTTTATGTTTACAACTTCAACAAATTCTGCCTCAGTCATTCCCAGAAATTCCAAACGTGTACTACATCCCTGCAGGAATTCTCATCCAGACCAGCCTTGCTCAAATAGACACAACTCACCACATACTCAGAATTTTACCAAAACATTTTACAAAATTATAGCTAAGACATAAATTAACAACTTTCATATTTTACACCTTACACAATTATGTCTTTAAGAGCAAGTTATGGTCAATACTGAATTTTGCTGCAGTTCAAAACAAAAGTTTCTGAAATTTTCAACTTCTCATTTAGATCTTTAAAATTCTCCAAACATATAAAATCAACAAATACACTTCAAAAATGGCAGATATTACAAGATGAAGAACTAAAATTAGCTAAATTAACTGGAATTCTTCTATTAGAATTTATTTTGTAAATGAATGAATAGACTATGTTTTTGTAGTTTATTTTTTAAAAGATAAATAAAAGGAGAAGAAATTATGGATTGTGAACTATATTATAATAAAATATGTTATTTATAGTAAATGGAGAAACTTATCTTATATGATTTAAAATCCAATCTAATGATTATAGATGATGAATCGGCCCTTAATTTAAAATGTGAATTATTTTTTGAGTATAGCTGAATTATTTTTCAGGCAGAGTATTTATTTATTTTTTTGGCAGAGTGTGAATTATTTTTTGAGCATAGTGTGAATTAATTTTTTGAGTAGAGTGTTTATTTATTTTTGGGCATAGTGTGAATTATTTTTTGGGCATAGTGTGAATTTGTTTTTTGGGCATAGTGTGAATTATTTTTTGGGCAGAATGTTTATTTGTTTTTTGCAAATAGTTTGAATTAATTTTTGGACAGAGTGTTGATTTATTTTTTGGGCATAGTTTGAATTATTTTTTAGGCAAAATGTTTATTTATTTTTTGAGCATAGTGTGAATTAATTTTTGGACAGAGTGCTTATTTATTTTTTGGGCATAGTGTGAATTATTTTTTGGGCAGAATATTTATTTATTTTTTCGGCATAGTGTCAATTATTTTTTGGACAGAGTGTTTATTTATTTTTTGAACATAGTGTGAATTATTTTTTAGACATAGTGTTTATTTGTTTTTTTAGCATAGTGTGAATTAATTTTTGGACAGAGTGTTTATTTGTTTTTTAGACATAGTATGAATTAATTTTTGGGTAGAGTGTTTATTTGTTTTTTTGGGCATAGTGTGAATTAATTTTTGGGCAGAGTGTTTATTTATTTTTTAGGCATAGTGTGAATTTGTTTTTTGGGCATAGTGTGAATTATTTTTTGGATAGAGTATTTATTTGTTTTTTGGGCATAGTGTAAATTAATTTTTTGGCAGAGTGTTTATTTATTTTTTCGGCATAGTGTGAATTATTTTTTGGACAAAGTGTTTATTTGTTTTTTTTTTGGCATAGTGTGAATTATTTTTTGGGTAGAGTGTTTATTTGTTTTTTGGACATAGTGTGAATTATTTTTTAGGGAGAGTGTTTATTTATTTTTTGGGTATAATGTGAATTAATTTTTGGGCAAAGTATTTATTTGTTTTTTGGGCATAGTGTGAATTTGATTTTTGGGTATAGTGTGAATTATTTTTTGGGCAGAGTGTTTATTTGTTTTTTGGGCATAGTGTGAATTAATTTTTGGGCAGAGAGTTTATTTATTTTTTCGGCATAGTGTAAATTATTTTTTGGACAAGATGTTTATTTGTTTTTTGGGTATGGTGTTAATTATTTTTTGGACATAATGTGAATTATTTTTTAGGTAGAGTATTTATTTGTTTTTTGGGTATAATATGAATTAATTTTTGGGCAGAGTGTTTATTTGTTTTTTAGGCATAATGTGAATTTATTTTTTGGGCAAAGTATTTATTTGTTTTTTGGGCATAATGTGAATTAATTTTTGAGCAGAGTGTTTATTTATTTTTTCGACGTAGTGTGAATTATTTTTTGGACAAAATATTTATTTATTTTTTGGGCATAGTGTGAATTATTTTTTAGACAGAGTGTTTATTTATTTTTGGGCATAGTGTGAATTAATTTTTTGGCAGATTATTTATTTGTTTTTTGGACTTAGTATGAATTTGTTTTTTGGGCATAGTGTGAATTAATTTTTGGGCAGAGTGTTTATTTATTTTTTGAGCATAGTGTGAATTATTTTTTGAGTAAAGTATGAATTTATTTTTTTGGGTAATTTTGAGTAAAGTATGAATTTATTTTTTTGGGTATAATGTGAATTATTTTTTGGGTATAGTGTTAATACCAAAATATTGTAGCATTCATTTGCAATAAATACATATCTCCAATTCATTATCAAAACATCATATTGCATAAACTATCTTGTAAAAATGTCATTTTTTTTTATATCTATTGCTTTGCTAGAAAATGTCTATTGGATCTACTGGATATTCTAATTCTTAAGATGTGCTTCTCTGTCAAGTTTATTTAAATATATCTTAAGATCCTATCACAGGTAGATATCAATATTTAGATAATTTTTTATCTTGTGTGAAGCAGAGTTTTAATAAAGCAAGGAACCAACAAATGAAGTATTGATCCAAACGATCTGTGCAGTCTCGAATGACTAGTATAATTGCTGAAATAAAAAAAATTAAATGGTTGTCTAAGTTTCAGATGAGGATATTGTTAGTATTTATAATTTTCGTTCTCTTACTATCAGTTTCAATGTTTAATATTATTTTCTGATGTAGTGGAATATCAATGGAAAAATAGAATCCTATTATAATCCGTAGATTCGCGCACAAATACCGAAAAATAATTTTTTATAACCTGTTGATTTTAAAAATACCAGGAAATAGGCATCAAAGTTCGTTGATTCAAAAAAGAATACCGAAAATTAGAAGAAACAACTTTCAAATAGAAATGTTATTTTTAATTCAAATCCAAACTCCCCCAACCCTAAAATTTACATAACTATATATAGGAAATAACTTCTAATATGGTAATTTATTCCTAAAAGGAAACAAGTCACCAGATTTACATAAATAAGGAAATAAATTAAAACTAACTTAAATAGAGAAACAAATCAATACTAATATAATACCTTAAATAACGCATAAAACTAAGTTTCCTACTAAAAGTAATTAAGAAAAATAAAAATACCAAAAATATACAAATAAATATGGAAAACACCAAATTTTGTTGATCTCCATCATTCTCCCTTGGGTAGAGAAAATTCACCCTCGAATTTGCAGCAACATTATCTTCAAAAAAATCCTTAGGTAAAAGAATTCTATATTGAAAACACATGGCTGTAAAATACTCATAAAAAATGTGAAACTTTTCAATTTTCCTTATAACTCCCATCCAATCTGTCCAATAACTTTGAATATAAGTTTCAATTAAAATATTTTTGATGAATTGAGAATCATATGCAGTAGAAAGATTAATGAAAAATGGATCTTCATAATAATATTCTTCTTTCTTGTGAAATTGTGTTGTAATCTGTTGCGATTCATCGATATTATTATGATTCTCAATAGATGATGAAACTATTGTTGTAGATAATAATATTTCTTCATCGGGATAATCATCAAATACTGAAGGTAAATCCCAATTGACATTTGACATTATTTTTGAGGCATGAAAATTAAATATTTGATCTCTTAAAAGCTCATTTACCCATTGAGTTAACTGATCCACCACTTGTATCATACGTTCTTCCATATGGTTTATGATAAGTTGCTCCATCTGAGCTATTGTGTTACAATTATAAACCTCCTCTACAGGTACAGCTTGGCATCCTATCCTTGATGGCATAGCTTTTTAAAGAACGAGCGCAATCTCTGATACCAACTGACACAGCGGAATATCAATGGAAAAATAGAATCCTATTATAATTCGTTGATTCACGCATGAATACCGAAAAATAATCTTCTATAACCTGTTGATTTTAAAAATACCAGGAAATAGGCATCAATGTTCGTTGATTCAAAAAATAATACCGAAAATTAGAAGAAACAACTTTCAAATAGAAATGTTATTTTTAATTCAAATCCAAACTCCCCCAACCCTAAGATTTACATAACTATATATAGGAAATAACTTCTAAAAAACCTAAAATATAATATGGTAATTTATTCTTAAAAGGAAATAAATCACCAGATTTACATAAATAAAGAAATAAATTAAAATTAACTTAAATAAAGAAACAAATCAAAACTAATATAATACCTTAAATAACGCTTAAAACTAAGTTTCTTATTAAAAGTAATTAAGAAAAATAAAAATACCAAAAATATATAAATAAATATGAAAAATACCAAATCTTGTTGATTTTCATCACTATTATAAATTTTCTGCAATAAGTCTATTAGAAAAGCCAATCAGTATTTCTTTTATGAGACAATTGGACTAAACTTCTAAATCAAAGATTTATATGATCCCATTATAAGCTCAATACATAAATTATTATTGTTATGGTGAAGAACATAGACATATTGTCAGCCCACAGATTCCTTAAGAATTTACTATTAGCATACACAATAAGAGAGAATCATAGATAGAAGAACAATTGCTAATTAAACTCCTTTTGTTCCATAAACATTGTGAACAAACTTTGCACAAAATTAATCAATCATTACAATCACTACACAATCTACATTTGGCTAGCATTGATCATTACAAGCACTTGATAATCTCCATTTGATTTATTTTTGCCAACTTTTGTTATTGTGGTTTCATCTTTATTAGAGAAATCAATTGATCTTCTTTAAAATCTTACTAAGGTTGAAACTTGAAACAAGTAGGTCAATGTAAATTCAATATGAACTTTTCAGAATTTCATCAGCTACATGCTACATTGAAGTTCAACTGAAAGCCTCTTTGTACTTCCTGGACACGGATCCCCTCCAAAATTTTCAGGAGTTACATCTACCTGACATGCTGGCTTTCCAATACAGGTCTGCAAGAAACTCCTCCTCATGTTAATCATATCAGATGAAATAAAAGCTGTTAATGAAAGCACCCACAGGCTTAGTCTGACGACTGTTGTATATCTCAATTTGGGTGTTCGATTCCCTCTCACCTCATTGTAAACTATGAAAGAAAACATAGTTGTTAATGAAAGTTAATTAGTCCGCATATAGTTACCTGGAAAGGATCCCATGACTTTTGAGCGTGACACTTCCCTTGTTTGTAACTTCCACATCTTCCTTGTGGCCATCCATAGCTAGCAAAGATAACTTTAGAGATTGTCTGCCCTGGAGGACACCACAAATTAGCTTTGGGTTTGACTGGGACTATCTCTTTCCAGGATTTGATTTGTGGCTGGTTATCATCTATATCAGCACAAACACTTCCTACAATTCTTTTCACCATAGCAACTTTACTAGGATCACCACCTATTTCTTCCAAGACAACTAATAGATTCCCTTTCGGACTCAGCCATGAGCGTGGAACATGGTAGAATTGTTGAGAAGGCTCTCCACATTTACTTCGACATTTTGTATCAGTATACATTCCTGCGTAATCACAGTCGCTGCAGCTGCCGCGAGCTTTGTTTGTAAGCCAATGACGTCCAATACTTTGACCATTTATATACACCTGACCTTTACCCATGCCAGTCATATCTAAAGCTAATGGGTCATTGCCTGCTGGTGCATCAAAGGTAGTCTGCAATTTTTTTTTTTTTTAATCATTAGTTAAAATCGTATATTTATTCTTTGCCAAAGTATAAAACAATAAAATGGAATGAAGCATGCAAGTATAAGAACAACTTTTACCTTGTACCATGTTAGTGGTTGGTTTTTAGCCAATTGTGCTCCTTGAACCCAGTTAACTGATGCACTTCCAGCGGCAGTAGGAATCTTTAAATCTTCACCTTTTAGACCAATCTGCTCAATCACATAGAAGGAGAATGATTCTTGACAATTAGAATATGGTGAAAAATATGGGAAATGAATTTGAGTAGAGAAGAACAAACCTTGTAGGACCATTTCCATTTTGATAGATCCAATGTTCCCTGATTCAAACCCGACAATGTGACAGGGCCTAGAACTCCAGCATTCCATGTATCATAATGCACCCCAACATTCTGACATCAAGTGATGAGCAAAATAATCGGTTCGAAAACTATATTTTCAAACATAGTTTAGAAATAAAAAAAAAAAAGTTTAAAGAACTAACCGCAAGACCCACAGTAGCACTTAACAAAGAAATCTTGTTGGTACCAGCTATCAACTTCACAGCCTGGCTAAATTTTACCTGAGGAGTCGCTAATGACCCAAACACAGTTCCTGCAATACAAATCAATCAACAAGTTAGGAAAAATGTGAAGTTCATTCAAAAATTGAAATCGAGTAAATGATGCTCTATTAATCTATCTACCTGCAAGTTGACCATTGATGAAAACATGCAAAACATGACCAGCTGAATCAATTGTAAGAGTAGGATTTTGTCCAGTCTTCAAAAATCCTTCATTAGCATTTACATTCACACTGAAACACCAAAAGAATATTCAAATTACAGAAAAGAATTGTATTGACAATACCCAGAAAAACAATGATCAGTTGTAATACTTACTTCACCATATACCACAAATAATCTGTTTTATCCCCAGTAAGGAACTTTTGCTCCCACAATCCATCATGTGTAAATGTACCATCAACATAACCAGTGGTGATTTCATCATTGTGTGATTGCCAAGAAAATCCATTAATAACAGGCAGCATCCACATTTCTGTGCTTTGAGCAGCAATCTGTGCAAAAATTAGCACAAGACATTAATCAAAATCTATTCTTTATCACCAAGAAAGGATTAAATATCTATCTTGAGCTAAATATTACTACTAATTACCTTTGCAGTATTATAAACTACAGTCTTGCAATCAGGAAGAACACTGATAGACCAAGGTGCCAACCAATACTGAACATTCCAAAAATTCACTTGTGCAGGATTTTGAGTATCATAGTTTGCTAAAAATGCTGCACATGCTGTCTTTGTTTGGTAAACATGAGCCTAAAATTTATTAAAGATGGATTAATTAGGAATAAAATCATATGATACGAATACGATTAAAAAAATATTATATCTAAATTTTTCTTTACCTCTTGATTTTTCCCAATTGATATTACTTGAGCATCTACAGCAACTAAAGCAGGTTCACACAGCTTGATGGCACTATGTAAATCTCTCAAATGTCCCCACTTTGGATCATGTGGGAGTCCTAGTATCAAAATAGCCATCATTTTCATATCAGAATGAGCTATATATATTTTACTTTCAAGTACTGCAACAAGATTTTATTGATAAAATTTCAATATAGATCAATTATAATGTTATATTAAAAATGTATTTGATTATATTACATTGTATTCCATTACACCCTACCAAACAAATCTTCACAAACATACCCCATTCATCAAGAGGAGCATCATAATCATAACTACTAGCCATGAAAAGTCCAGCAGTTCGGCCGAAATTAGTTCCTCCATGGAACTGTAAGGGAAAAAAATAACTACTGAAATTGGAAATAATCAAAAACACCGGAAGAACAAATTATTCATTTGTTTTTGGTAATAGAAATTTTTTTCAAAGGGTATTGCAATATGGGCGAATACCGATGATGAAACTATTAGAATAGTAAAATTCTACTTAGAAAGTTGATCTTACCATATAATAATTTACAAATGAACCATTATTGGCTATAAACCTTGCAACTGAAAATGCTGTATCTTCTGGTGGTCTATAAGGAATTGAACCACCCCATTCTGTATACCTGATAGAATTATAAAAAAAAAAAAACCCACAATTTTCTTTTTAAAATAAAAATACAATAAATCAGAAAATCAAATTTACAAAAGGATCATTTGAATTACCAGCCAGTCCAATTTTCTGTCCACATTTTTGGTTTATTGTAATTATTTGGTTTGTATCCTTCACAGTAGAATCCATTGCAGGTGTCAATCTGCAAATTATCAAAAAATTATAAGTTTGTATCATAAAATTTACAAAATGTAGTGTTAATTAAAAATAAATAAACAAAATGTAGTTACAGTTGGATCAGGGGCATCCTCTTGCTTGCACATAATCCATGGGACTCCAGTATTAAGACCCACTGCCATTGCAGCTGCCCATTTTGTATAAGCTTTACCTGGTGCACCAATTTCCCATTCTACTGGTCCATATTCATTTTCTATCTGTTTTTTTTTTTAAATAAGTTAGAAACTTTAGTTGAGTAAGGAATTTCAATTCAATTGAAAATGAAATGTAGTTATTAATAATTAAAATGGGTTAATTTTATGTACCTGAGAGAGAACTATTGGACCTCCCTGTGGTTCAAACAATTTTTCTGCTTGCATCATCTGCACTATCTTTGTTACGAATTTTTGCATTTGATCCTTTAAAATTATCAAAAATCATTTAATTAGATTTATATATATATATATATATATGTATATTTAAAATAACAACTAAAATTTTCAAAAATTTTAAACCTTGAATGGAGCATTATCTGTTCTAAATTCAATGCCTGGAACATATTTTAGCCACACAGGAAATCCCCTGAACATAAAAATAGAGCAAACTTAATTTTTATTTTTATTCTTTTAATATATATATATATATATATACATTAAAAATAGATGCATTATAGTTATCACAATATACAGGCCAAAACCATTTGGAATAGAAACAAAAAATCTATATAATGGACTCTAATTAATTTTGTGATTAAGACTAAACTGAGGATTCTTTTAGTGTATATATATAAATGAATTTCAATATTTTAATTACCCAAAATTCCATTCTGCACAAACATAAGGTCCAATACGCAAATGAACATAGAGGCCTGCTTGTTGTACTAGCTTGATGAACTGAACCAGATTGAATCTGTCCTCAAAATAATACTTTTTTTTTTTTTTTTTTGCCAAAAGGGAAAACCAATAATAAGTTCTTTAAACTGAAAAATTCATATTCTTGAATATATATATATATATATAAAATAAAAGATTGACTTACTTGTCCTTGGGCAGGCTCATGTCCATCCCAAAAGACATAAGTTTGTATCATATCCAAACCTCCATCTTTAGCTTTCTGAATGAGACTTGGCCACATCTACAATAATAAATGTTGAAATTAAATCCCAATATGCAACAATATTTTTAAATTTTGAAATAACATTATATATATATAAGTAAATCCCAATAGGCATACAAATATTTTAAAAATGACTGAATGATCAAATTTTAAAATTTTATTTTTTACGTCTATCACTGAATTACTAATCTAATGATAGTTTTAAATATTTATAATTGGAGTTAAAATAATAATAATAATAAATCCCAATATGTACCTCAGGAGTGCTTCTGGGATAGTGAATTGAACCAGAAATAAGGATTCTTCTTTGTCCATTGATTACAATAGCTTTATGATCATATGTCACAGTAGCTCTAACAGAATAAACCCATGAAAATAAAATCAAAATTAAGAATGTGAATAAACTGCTCCTTAGCATTTTCCACATTTGTAACCTAATTGAATTTTTTTTGTAATGTTGCAAAAAAATTTGTCAACTAACAACTGCTTTTATAGTAACATTTGAAGAATGAATATAGTTTTGCAGAGCAAATTTTCTCTACTAAGATTAATAATTAATTTCTTGTACAAGGTTTCTTATTCAATTAATTATATATGACAAGGACACTCCTAAATTTAGGATAATAATTTATCTGATTAATTAAATTAAATGATTATCTCTGACTTAGTCTAAAAGCTATATTTAGTGTTCTTTTACAGCAAAAATATAGTCATTAACTGAATTAATTAAGGCATATTATCCCCTTTTTTTCTCTTAATTAATATTAATTAATTAGTAGCTATTAATAAAAAATCAAAATTAAACCCTTAAAATAGTCTTTGAATGCAATTTTTTTTATACATTTTATCATAATTTTCAGACTGATTATTAATTAAATTTAAAGAAATATTTTTAAGAAATGTTCGATAAAATGAATATAATCATGACAAGAGTATGATAGTTGTTGCCATTATACAATTTTTATTTCCTTCATTAGAAGTTTCTTTAATTTCTTGAAATTCACAAGCAAAACCATTTTGTAAGAACAATCTATAGCTTGTTAATCAAATAAATATAATTTGAAGCTTTAATTTTCAGGCTATGGAGTTTCAAACACATTTTCTCTGCCTTTCTTTTTCAGTCATAATATTTGTCTATTTATTGGAAGACTCATTAGAATTGAAATAATTCTTTCATATTACTATGAAATTTTGAATATTAGGAGAAAAGGGAATTCATCATTAAGTTGAAATGAATTATGTTCTTCATTCTTAAATAGCTTACTTTTTAGTATTAAATTAAACACTTTCTTACAGACAATGACAATTTTAGATATGGCAAGTGAAGTTTTACTACTAAATTAAAGTACTAATTACAGGTAATGCTAAGTTTAAACCTCATATACCATTATTATCTTCTTCTTTTTTTTCTTATGAAATTATTATACTTGAGCGTTTAAGAAAAGTTAAGTTGCCACATTTGTAAATTAATAACTTGTACACCCAGACCTTGTGTAGTTGCTTTCACTCCAAGTAAACAAATTTGTAGGATCAATTCAGGGATGGAGTAATGTATAGGCTCAGATAGATTTGGATTAGTGTAATAAAAAAAAGATTAATTTTTAACACATGATTAATTTTTGGTCCATTCAAAATTAATTTTCTGGCTTTGTGTTGGATCAATTAAAAAAAATCTAAATTTTCCTATTCCTTAAAAAAGAATTTGTAGAAAAATAAAATAAAGAAGGAGTAAATTATTCTAAAAATATAGTTTACTCGAGCGTTTGCAAACGACGGGGTTTATAGCCGTTTAGTCGTTTTCTCTTGCCCTCTATTACTATTGCCCTTTTTATCTCTATTAGTTTATTTACTACCGTTTTCTTCAGTCGTTTAAGAACGTCAAGCACATTGCTAATTTCTTACTGATATATGGTCTGTGAAAACGACAGTTCGTTTAAATGAAGCTTGTAGTAGTAATGTAGTATCATCAAATCTTCAAGCAAGGCCCCTGACCATTAACCAATTATGCGGCTAGCCATTACCGACGTTGTCATAACATTTACCCAAATAATGTGTGGAATTTTGCCGTTTGGAAATGAATAAATTTTTGCTAGAATGATTATGCGAGTTCATAAACTATCTTACTAAGACTTTCCTTAATTTTGGCTAATCAACATAATCTAATAATAAATATATATGCTAAATCTACCTCTAAAAGAAAAGCTTAGATGTAAATTGCTAACAGTAAGTTGATTTAGCAATAATGTCCTTAATTTTGACTCAAAAACACTCTCAAAAGTTAAGAACTCAAGAATTCGAATTCCAATTATGTTAACAACAAAATTTGTACATAAAAATAAGCATAAACATGTATAGAGTTCTCATATTGAAATTAACAATTCAAATGCTATTAAAAATTTGCATCATTCCCTTCCATTTTTATTCAAGCGCTAAAAATGCTTCCATGGTTGAAAAACCCCAGAGCAAGCTAAAAGCTTACACGTATCTAATATCAATATCTAAGGACTAAAAATGTTTGCAGATTATAACAAGCCTAAGTATGGTGTGTGTATTTGACAAATAATAACTTTGTCCATGTACATGAGGCACCCTTAGCAACCACTTCACAATCTTCATTTGGCTTCGCCCGGATTGTGATTGGTACGTTTTTTATGCTGCTTTTGCCTCTTGTAGAGAAATCGCTCTCCTTGACAATCTGGGATGCACATGCTTGAAATCTTATCAATGCTGTAATAAATGGTTTATGTACTGAAGATTTAGCAATTCGGGATTTTGCTTATTTTGTTAGATATGCAATGTTTTGAGACTTCAGTTGCAGACAGCCTCGACCGAAAGCTTCTTTGCACTATCAGGACAGGGATCTCCTCCAAAAACTTCAGGAGCCACTGTTATTGCACAAGATTGCTTTCCAACACATTTCTGCAAGAGGATCATCAAGTAAGTTCCATGCAAAGAACAAGAATCGGCTACTAGAATTAGGTAAAAGAACTTAAACTATGTTTGGTATGTTGTAACGTAATCAAATGTATTTTTAGTTCAAATATTTCATAACAAACTAGCCATGATATCAATCGTATCAATCAGTCCTATCAAAATTTCCTCTCAACTAATCCTTAAAACAAAATTAAATTGAATTATTTACAATTAGTATACCTTTTCAAAAGCATCATATGACTTGTGGGCGTGACAGCTCCCCTCTAGGAAGCTACCACATGTCCCCTGAGGCATTCCATAGCTAGCAAACTTAATCTGAGAGATCTTCTGCCCTGGAGGACACCACAAATGAGCTTTGGATTGCAGGTGGTCAAGTTTGCCCAAGGCTATCATCTGCCAGTTCTTCAATGTTGGCTGCCCTTCAAATATATCAGCGCAAACAGTTCCTGTGGTTCTTTTGACTAAAGAAATTCCACTCGGATCACCACCCCATTCTTCAAACACAACTAATAAATTCCCACTCGGATTCAGCCATGAGCGTGGAACATGGTACCTGAGATTTATGTCGATAATATTATTATTATTACAGATATTTAAAGCAGATAAACAAATGACAACAAAACTTGTCAGTAAAATTTTTCTCACCATCTTTGAGAGGGTTCTCCACAATTGCTTCGGCATTTCTTGTCATCATAAGTTCCAGCATAGTTACAATTACCACAACTACCACGGGCTGTATATCCAGGCCAGTGGCGTCCTATACTTTGACCATTTACCCATATCTGACCTTTCCCCATGCTACTCATATCTAAAGCTAATGGGTCATTGCCTTCTGGAGCATCAAAAGTAGTCTGGAAAAAAAAAAAAAAAATTAATAGAATTCTTTAGAAAACTTCATACATATATTCCTTGTCTAAAATAAAGAATAAAATGGAAATGACATGATTAGGCATCAAAATAACTCCTACCTTATACCATGTAAGTGGTTGTTTTTTAACCAATAGTGATCCTTCCACCCATTCAACCGATGAACTCCCAGTAACAGTATGAAGGTTTAATGCTTCGCCTTTGAGACCAATCTGATCAGAAACATGTAAATAAGTTCTCTATTTTCTTATTATTCAATTGTGACAAAATATCCATTGAAAGAAGGGTGTCACTGACATCAAAAAATAGGAAACCAACCAAGTACGCCGCAGGAAAATCTGAGAAACAAACCTTATAAGACCATTTCCACCCTGACAGGTCTCTTGTCCCCTCGTTCAAACCCTTCAATGTAACTGGGCCTAGAACTCCAGTATTCCATGTTTCAAAGTGAACGCCAATATTCTGAGATCAACCAATATGACAACAAAATGAGTTAAAACAGCATGACTTTCTGAGATAAATATTGCAACAGAAAAACTAAGGCAGTACAGAAGTAAAAAACTAACCGGAAGACCCACTGCAACACTTAATAAAGAAATCTTGTTAACACCAGCTGTCAACTTCACATTCTTGCTGAATGTTAGCTTAGGATTCTCCAATGATCCATACATAGTTCCTGCAATAAGAAAAAACTGACTGGTTAGAACAACAGAACATGGGAAGTGAATTTGAAGCTGTTAATAGTCTATTGCGTCCACCTGATAATTGATCATTGATGAAAACATGCAAGGAATGGCCAGCTGAAAAAATTGTGAGGAGAGGATTCTGTCCGTTCTTTAAAAATCCTTCATCAGGATCTATCTTGACACTGAAACAGTAAGAGAATATTCAAGTGAGAAAAACGCATTGACAACACCTCGACTTTCCTAGGCAGCTGCATCTCTCAGAGGAGGTATGAATATAATTAGTTATATACTCACTTTGTCATATACCACAAATAATCTGTAGCATCTCTTGTGACATTAATTTGTTCCCACAATCCATCCAGTGTAGTTGTATCATCAGTGTAACCAGAGGCAGCTTCTTCAATGTATGATTGCCAAGAAAAACCACTGCCAACTGGTGTCATCTTCATCTGTGTGCTTTGGCCACCAAGCTGCACAGAAATGTCAATCTGATATTAAAATTCATTCTCTTTATTTCTTTCTATATTGCTTGGACTAAAGCTGAATTTGTTTATTATCGCTCCATTGTTTGATATTTATAAAGACATAATTAGGTGAAACTGAAATGAACAAACAACCTAAATTTTGAAGTGAAACCAAAATAAATTAGATGTCTTTCTCAATAGAAAGGCCATTTCTTACCCGTGCAGTGTTAAAAACAGCAGTCTTGCAATCAGGGAGAATGCTGATAGACCATGGTGGCAGGTCATATTGCCCATTGCCAAAGGTCACTTTCACCGAGTACTTTGTGTCATAGTTTGCCAGGAAGGCTGCACATGCTGACTTTGATTGGAACACATGAGCCTATAAAAAATTATAGAGCTAAATAAAATCACGAAGCTTGCAGAATACATGCATAGTAGAGCATACACATACATATCATAAAACTATCCAAATTGAATTTACCTCTTGATTACTCCCAAGTGATTTTACAGTTGGATCTACAGAGACTAAAGCAGGTTCACACAATTTGATGGCTTTGTGCAAGTCTCTCAAGT
Source organism: Aleurites moluccanus (assembly GCA_948193065.1). Taxonomy (NCBI): domain Eukaryota; kingdom Viridiplantae; phylum Streptophyta; class Magnoliopsida; order Malpighiales; family Euphorbiaceae; genus Aleurites; species Aleurites moluccanus. The sequence continues at coordinate 15,246 of CANXYC010042986.1, forward strand.
GTCCCCACTTTGGATCCCTAAGTAGACCTGATAAGAAAACAGAGAAATCCTCATCAAATCACCATGGATACATATTCAATGGTATACATGGATTTTTCCTTACATGTATTTAGGAAAGATATTATTTTTCATAAATTTTATGCCTACAAGTTTATAAGTTGCTGCCAGCTGAGTTATACCTTATTTTGTATGCTACTCCTAAATACATGTTGTACTTAGATATAGTAGGCAGAGCCATTAATGTGAATGAGTACTGATTATTAGTTGGATAAACAACTTCGCGCAACCTACTCTAAGATGCATACCATATTCATCAATAGGGGCATCATAATCATAGCTAGTTGCAATGAAGGGACCACCAGCAGTACGGCCAAAATTAGTTCCTCCATGGTACTGCAGGAGAGAGAAAAATTAAATTAGCAAGCTCTACTTTTAGATCATAATACATCAGTTGAATAAACTTCCTTCAAAAAATTAGCTTACCATATAATAATTCATGAATGAACCACCATTCTGTATAAACCTTGTAACCGAAAATGCCAAATCTTCTGCTGGCCTATAAGGAATTGCACCACCGAATTCAGTGTACCTGACAGCAAGATATAGCAATGAACAAAAAAAAAAGCAACCGGTGTTAGAAAAAGAATTATGATTTTAGATAAATCCAATTTTAGAAATTAAAAAGAATAAATTTACAATAGGAAAATGAAAAAGATAAAGTTTTAGCTTGTATGCTCGTCATCTGTGTGACTTACCAGCCAGTCCAGTTTTCTGTCCACATTTTGGGTTTGTAATCCTTGTTTGGTTTGAAGTTTTCACAGTAAAATCCATTACAGGTGTCAATCTGTACGTCATCAAGTAGAAGTAAGTTTGAATAAATTGACAACATACCACAGTAAATATTTTAACTCAAAACTAATCACGTCCACGCTTCATTAATCTTTACCAGAAAATTTTCACTGTGAACATTTCAATTTTTTTTATTATTAATCATTAAGTGGACATACTCATCATTTCCAATACTCAAATTCTAAAAGCTCCAGAGTATATCAAAGCAAAAGACAAACATAAGAAATTGATCTGACCCATAACATTAAACTGAAAAAAGACATCAAGAAATAAAGCATCATGGATCTTTATTTAAGGGCCACCAAAATAACAGCAGACTATTATAAGAATATGACAACATTAAAGTGAAAGGAAGCCTCTGAAAATTGACAAAATCACTTACAACAGGATCAGGGGCATCTTCTTGCTTGCACATGACCCATGGGACCCCTGTACCAAGACCCACTGCCATGTCAGCTGCCCATTTTGTATAAGCTTTACCTGGTGCGCCTATCTCCCATTCTACCGGTCCAAATTCATTTTCTATCTGTAAAATACAAACGAAATTCAGGTACTTTCATTAAGTAATGGACCAATTAATGAAAAATATCAAACCGAAAATCCACAAAATAATCATAACCCATTTCGAGAATGATAATAAAGAATGTAATAGGATAATATTCTGTACCACTTAAAAAAATAAAAATAAAATAAAATAAAATAAAGAAGGTTATTGGTCATTCAAACAATTTTTGTTGAATAATGGACCAATTGAATAGAAAATAGAACCAAAACAATTATAAGCAACAAAGAAAATTACAACCTGATTCTAGAAATACAGTAAATAATGTATTGGGGGAAATTTTCCGTACCTGAGAAAGAATTATTGGACCTCCCTGAGTTTCAAACAACTTTTCTGACTTCATCATGCTGACTATCTTCTCTGTGAACTTTTGCATTGCCGCCTTCATTGTAATTATCAAAAATCATGTTTAGAATATGAGTTTTTGGTTGGTAAAGACAAAGAGGTTAGACAAAAGGGTATTCAAAATAGCAATGAAAAAGTCCAAGAACCAACCTTGAAAGGGCCGTTGTTGGTTCTGAATTCAATACCCGGAACATATTTTAGCCAAACTGGAAATCCCCTGAACCAGAAACAGAGCAAGTGTTTAGAACAAAAAATTTCAAAATTGTGAAAAAATAATTGGAAGCTGTGACTGAATTTTCTCTGTTTACACCATGTTAATTGCTAACAATATTATATTAATTACCCAAAGTTCCATTCAGCGCAAATATAGGGTCCAATCCGCAGATGAACATAAAGTCCTGCTTGTTGTACCAACTTGATGAACTTGACCAGATCATATCTATCCTCAAAATAATACTGGTTTTTGTTTTCAAGAGAACGAAAAAGGGAATGATTTTTTTAAAACAAAAAATTAAAGAAAGGAAGGCATTGAAAAAATTAAAACAGAATGCAATTTGAATTTTACATTTCCAGGAGAAGGCTCATGTCCATTCCAGAAAACATAAGTTTGTATCACATCCAAACCTCCATCTTTGGCCTTCTGTATAAGATCCGGCCACATCTGCAGTTACAAGAAAATCCAACAAAAGAATAAAAATAAACTGAGGTCAAAAGGATATAAAACATCCCAGAGAAGAAATAAAACAACACCCATTACTCAAAATTGAATGAAATATCAAAAGGCACAAGAAACAAGAAAAACCCATGAACCACATTGGACTAATAGGTACCTCAGGAGTGCTTCTTGGGTAGTGAATAGACCCAGAAATAAGAATCCTTCTTTGCCCATTGATTGTAATAGCTCTATGGTCATAAGATACAGAAGCTATAACAGAACAAACACATGAAGAAGAAAATAATAGCAGAAACAAAAACACTCTGCTGCCCTTTAACATATTCTTCATTGAAACACTTGAAGCCCACGACCTCCTTGTCTCTCTCTTTCTATATTTGAATTCAATGCTTTGTATAAATATCAATTAAAAAAAAAAAGGAAAGAAAAGTGAGAAATACAGATTTGGGTTTTTCTATACAGACTTTCTTCTTTTGATTCTTTTGAGAAATATAAAAGAAAGGATGAGACTTGGCAGAGTTTTTAGTGAAAATAATGTAATGGAGTTAGTTGAGTTGTTTTATGGTTTAGTTACTTATATAGCACAGCTGAGCAACTGCTACTGCTTTTTAGCTTTTATAACAGCACTTGGAGAATGACCATTCTGTAGGGTCCATTTTTTTCAGCCACTCACACGGAACTTATAGGCTCTTAACTCTCAAGTCTTAATTATCTTTGTGGCTTTTTGCTTATTTATTTAGGGTACTTTTGTTTAAGCAAAAGCTTCCTATTAGATTAAGCCAATAAGAAAGGGACTGTATTTAACTTCAAAATAAATGAGAGATTAAAGTTGGTGGATTTTCTAATATTTTATTTGATTCATATTTAAATTCATAAATTTATAATTTTATAAAAAAATTTATTACTAATTAAGTTAATTTTCATTTAAATAAAATAACATAACTAGTCAAATAATATACGTACGTACTTCTTTAATTTAGTCAAATACAAATTATTTATATGTAAATTACAAAATCCATAAAATAATGGTAAAAAAGATAAAAGATTTTCAAACATAGTGTTAATATATTAATTTTTAACTAATAGATTTGTCCATATTTTTGTCAATTTTGTATGATTATGACATTATAAAATACAAATTGCTGGTTGAAATAAATGATTAGATACGTTTTGTGTTCATTGACTTTAATAGTCCTATATGACGTGGTAAGCTAATACTATTGCCACAATGGTAATTTGTTTTTTTATTAGGCTTTTTGGGGAAACTATTGCCTATTTGAAGACTTCACAAGTTGTTAATTAGTTGAAACCATTTTAGAAAATTTTTTCTATTTAATTGAATCATCATTTGAAAATATTATTAAATTTGAGGTTAGAAAGATTAATTTTATTTTTTTTTTATTTAATTATTAAATTGATGTGGAGAGTGCTTACTTAGAATTCTTAGACCGCTTAGATAAGAAGAAATAAAAGCAGAAACCCAAGTAGTTTATGGGCCAGTTTGGTCAGGGCCCGTTTGGCCTTCTAATAATAGCTTATTTTGGACCGTTATCGGCCTTAATCTAATAGAAAACAGTCTAATGAGTCAAACTCATGCTAAAGCGATGACCGACAGTCTTTTTAGGTCAAATTCCAATATTTAGACTTCCGTTTTGTCAGTTTTATGTTTTTTTATTTGTTTTTAGCAGTTTTTGTTTCCTTATTTAATTTAAGTAGGAAAATCTGTTGGTGCGTTTCTTTGAAGACAGTTATTATGTAATATTTCTATTTCTATTATGATGTAGATTTGGTGATTTATATCATTTTCGGAATAAATTACCAAATCAGCCTTCTAGGGTTTTCTTACTTTTATTCTCTATAAATAGCTTGTAAAACTTTAGGGTTGACAGTTTTTGATCAATAAAATATTCAATTTTTTATTTCTGAGTTTCAGATTCTTGTTTGAACGTTTCTACGCTGCATCAGCTGGTATCAGAGCTGATGGCTACAGTTAGCGGAAGCGATGGTCTTCTTAACGATGCTCAGGAGACTGGAGCCCCGATCCTTAGGATGAAACGTTGCAACGATTGGAGCAACGTATACAGGGACGCCTAGAGCAACAAATGGATCACAGATTTCGTCTTTTCGAACATCGATTTGATGATATTGCGGACCGCCTTGATGCTCTCAGTGTTGATGTGAACCGGAACCGGCCAAACGACAAAAGGCCAGGGAAAACTATTGCTCATGGAGACCCAGTCGACATACCTATTCCTGTTCCCAGGCAGACTTATCATGAAAACAGTTCAGAAGAAGATGACTTTGTAGAAGAGTTGGACGCTGGTTATGGAGGCAGACCACGATATAGTGGGCCTCGTGGAGGTCGTTATGACAGAGATGATTATAGACGTCAAGATGATGACAGAGAAGGTAACGAATTTAGATTAAAAGTCGATATGCCTTATTTTAATGGTGGCTTGGGGATAGAGGATTTTTTGGATTGGGTTGCCGATATTGACCAATTCTTTGACTATATGGAGACCCCAGCTGATAAGAGGGTCAGACTTGTTACTTGTAGATTGAAAGAGGGAGCATCAGCATGGTGGGATAGATTGCAGAACAGAAGGGTGAGAGAAGGGAAGGGTTGTGTGCGCACTTGGTACATAATGAAGCGCCTGTTAAAGCAAGAATTCCTACCTCCAGACTATGAACAAATTTTGTTCCAGCAATACCAGAGGTGCCAACAAGGCAATAGGTCAGTGCATGAGTATACAGCTGATTTCATGCGCTTGGCTGAGCGGAATAACTTGTCAGAGACAAAATGGCAGCAGGTGGCGAGATATCTTGATGGTCTGAAGCCGTTCATTAGATATTACTGATGTGGAGAGTGTTTGTTTAGAATTCTTGGACTGCTTAGATAAGAAGAAACAAAAGCAAAAGCCCAAGCCCAAGTAGTTTATGGGTCAGTTGGGTCGGGGCCCGTTTGGCCTTCTGATAGTAGCTTATTTTGGGCCCTTATTGGCTTTAATCCAATTGAAAACGGCCCAACGAGTCAAACTTGTTGCTAAAGCGATGATCGACAGTCTTTTTGGGTCAAATTCCAATATTTAGGCCTCCGTTTTGATAATTTTATATTTTTTTATCTATTTTTGGCAGTTTTTATTTCCTTATTTAATTTAGGTAGGAAAATCTGTTGGTACGTTTTTTTGAATGCAGTTATTATGTAATATTTCTATTTCTATTATGATATAGATTTGGTGATTTCTTTTCTTTTCAGAATAAATTACCAAATCAGCCTTCTATGATTTTTTTACACTTATTCTTTATAAATAGCTTGTAAAACTCTAGGGTTGACAGCTTTTGATTAATAAAATATTCAATTTTCTATTTCTAAGTTTCAGACTCTTGTTTGAACGCTTCTACGCTGCATCATAAATAATATTATATCTGGTATATCATATTAAATTTATTTATTATATAATTTAATTAAAAACATACTATTTATATCTATATCAAGAGATTTATAAATAAAACATATCTCAAATCTATGAATTCATATAAAACATATCACATATCTCATAAACTCATTGATGGAGATCAATAAGATTTTGTGTTTTCCATATTTATATTTTTATATTTTTGATATTGTTATTTTCCTTAATTACTTCTAATAGGAAACTTAATTTTAGGAGTTATTTAAGGTATTATATTAGTTTTGATTTGTTTCTCTAATTAACTTAGTTTTGATTTATTTTCTTATTTATGTAAATCTAGTGATTTGTTTTTTTTTTAGAATAAATTACCATATTATATTTTATGATTTTTTGAAAATTATTTCCTATATATAGTTATGTAAATCTTAGGGTTGAGAGAGTTTGGATTTGAATAAAAAATAACCTTTTTGTTTGAAAATTGTTTCTTTCAATTTTCGGTATTTTTTTTTAATCAACGAAATTTGATGCCTATTTTCTGGTATTGCTAAAATCAACAGGTTATAGAAGATTATTTTTCGATATTCGTGCGCGAATCAATGAATTGTAATAGTATTTCGATTTCATTGATATTTTCGCTGTGTCAGTTGGTATCAGAATTTACACTCGTTTCTTGAAAAGTCATGCCATCAAGGAGAGGATGTCAGGCTGTACTTATAGAGGAGGTTTATAATCGTGACACAACAGTTCAGATGGAGCAATGTATTATGAACCATATGAAGGAACGTATGATATAAGTGATGGATCAGTTAATCCAATGGGTAAATAAGCTTTTAAGAGATCAAATATTTAATTTTCATGCCTCAGAAATAATGTCAAATGTCAATTGGGATTTACCTCCAGTATTTGATGATTATTCCGATAAAGAAATATTATTATCTACAATAATAGTTTCATTATCTATTGAGAATCATAATAATATCGGGAAATCGTAACAGATTACAACACAGTTTCACAAGAAAGAAGAATATTATTATGAAGATTCATTCTTTATTAATTTTTCTACTGCATATAATTCTCAATTTCATCAAAAAAAATATAATTGAAACTTATATCCAAAATTATTGAACAGATTGGATGAAAATTATAAGGAAAAGTGAAAAGTTTCACATTTTTATGAGTATTTTACGACCATGTGTTTTCAATATATAATTCTTTTACCTAATGATTCTTTTGAAGATAATGTTGCTGTAAATTTGAGGATGAATTTTCTTTACCTAAGAGAATGATGGAGATCAATAAGATTTGGTGTTTTCCATATTTGTATTTCTATATTTTTGGTATTTTTATTTTCCTTAATTATTTCTAATAGGAAACTTAATTTTAAGAGTTATTTAATATATTATATTAGTTTTGATTTGTTTCTCTATTTAAGTTAGTTTGTTTCTCTATTTAAGTTAGTTTTAATTTATTTTCTTATTTATGTAAATTTGGAGATTTGTTTCCTTTTGGAAATAAATTATCATATTATATTTTAGGATTTTTTGAAAGTTATTTCCTATATATAGTTATGTAAATCTTAGAGTTGAGAGAGTTTAGATTTAAATAAAAAATAACTTTTCTGTTTGAAAGTTATTTCTTCCAATTTTCGGTATTCCTTTTTGAATCAACGAAATTTGATATCTATTTCCTGATATTTCTAAAATCAACAGGTTATAAAAGGTTATTTTCCGGTATTCATGCGCGAATCAACGGATTGTAATAGTATTTTGATTATATTGATGTTTTCGCTGCGTCACTCATATTAAATTTATATTAAATCCAGCATTAATTAAATTATTTAATTAATAAATAAATTTATTTTTCACTTTATCCATAAAAATTTATTTTTTAATAATATATCACAAATGAAATATATTTATAAATTTCTTAACCTTAACAAAAACAATTTATTAATATAAATTGGATTAAGGATACAATTTTTTTAATTCTCTTAATGGGTGCTTCGCAAAACTTTTTAAAATAACTGTTAGCTTTTTATTTTTCAACAACTGCTTCAAATCAATATGAGTAATGACAGTTGTTAGTTGTTAGGTAATTGTTAGATACTCAAACAGAGTAGTTTATAAAAATTTTAATTTAGAGATTTTTTGAAAAAAAAATTAAAAAATAATATTTAAATAAAAATAAAAATAAAAATATTTATCCTTAATTATCATTAAATATATTAACAACTAACAGCTAATAATAAATTTTCCAAACGCTCATAACAATTAACTATAAACTAATAACTACCAAGTATCAAATATCAGCTAATAGTTATCGGTGGTAACAGTTAAATCAAAAGCTAATCTTAGCATAAATTAATGAATTAATTAATATTATGCATAAAAATTTATACATAAAAGAAAATTTTAATATAAATTAAATACATATTAATTAATTGATATATATAAAATATACTTTTTCTATTTTTTTTATCTGTTATTTTAGAAATATATTAATTTTTATTTTTAATTATCGTTTTAAATTTTTAAAATAATATTTATCAACTTTTTCATATTTTATCCTTATAACATTTAATTATAATATAATAATTTAATTTATAAGTTATTTTGAATTTAATTAATAAATATTTTAATATGTGTATAAAATTTTAAACGATAGATAAATAAAATTAAAAATAATATAATAATAATAATAATCAAACCGAATTGACTCGTGCTCGGCCCTTATTGCTTGCAGCCTAAGCGTTTTGGGGTTGAATTCATTGCAACAATCAACGCTGTTCCTCTGTTACGTTTTTAGTTCCTTTTGCCTCTTCCAAAATTAAATGCAATCACTATATATTACTATTTAACATAAAAAATTAAAAATTAAATTGCAGCTTACGCATGCAGCTATCCCCTTATCACGAGACAAGCGTCAGACAGGGCTTTTATATAATAATAATAATAATAATATAGCTGCTTAATTTGTTCTAAATTCCAAATTGTATTTCTCAAATGAAATCATTACATTAAGTATTTTGAAACTTATAGGGATAACTTGTCGTAAACTCGACTTTTTAAAGTCAGTTACACTCTCATACCATATAAAAGTGTTATTTCTTTGTTGTCCATCTGATTTATTTGTAATTTCAAAAGAATTTGTTTTGTTTAATTTAATTATTTAAAAAAATTATAAAAATATTGCTTATTTCGTCTCACAGTAAATATTTTAATTATAAAATATATTATTATTAAGAAAATTTTTTAGTCTATTTTAATTTTTTTAATTTATTTATTATTTTAATTTCTTTCTATTTTTTAATTTTCTCACATTCTATATCTATTAATTAAATTTTATATTTTTCAATAAATTTTTTAACAAAAATATTATTATAATTTTAAAATAAAATATAAATTAAATCAAAAAATAAAATATTTAAATTTAAACATATCAAAAAGAAATTATAGCGTATATTATGGAATTAAAGGAATATTTTTTTTAATTTTATCATTTTTTCTTGTTATTTATATTGAAATTTTGTATCAATTGTTTTATATTTTTATTTATGTATCCCTTGTTCTTATTTGTTTTACATTATTTTTTTTAATTTACTTTTATTTATGGTATATACACTAAATTCTAGTAATTTCGTATATATTTATAAAAAGATAATTTAATCATATATAATTATTATTTTTTATGAAATTATTGTAGAATTGCAAGCAGTGAAGAAGTGTGATGGAGTTGCTATAAATAGAATCATGAACACGAATAAGTTCCCTAACATAATATACTGCTTCTAGAAACAAAGACTTGAAAAACAAGTTATATATATATATAAAATAATAAATACTGTAAATCCAAATTAGATAAGAGAAATGATTTTGGTGATAAATTAATATATAATCATGGCATAGAAAAAAGAGTTATTGTAGTGGTTGTGATAGGAACTTTGGATTGCTGACCAAAAAAAAAATAACTAGGAGGTGACCCGGCGCCTACCTTAATTAATAATAAGTTTTTTTTTGTACTTTCCATCGTTATCCCAATTAATCTGTGTTTATTTATATTTTTAAGGTTTAAATTTAAAATTTTTAATTAAGTGATTTAAATTTATTTTATTTAATTAATAATAAATTGTGTTTATATTTTGTTTTCCAAACTCATTGTGATTATTTATATTGTGTTTAATTTAACAATTGATCTATTCAACAAAAAAAGAAAAAGAAATGATGGGAAAATAATTTCCAATAATTATTCATTGTTTTTATGACCGAATCAAAGCAACTTGGCTTCAAGTTTCAATATCTTGTACAAAAGGGAAATTTACCTTTTTTTTAATTTTTTTTAAATTATTAAATAAGACGAAAAAATATATTTTTAATTTATATAAAAATAAATTTATATAAATATATTTTTATTTTAATTACATATTAAGTTATTTTTATATGAATAGGAGAAATATATTCTCATTTTATTTAATAATTTATTTATTTTATTGATAAAATTAATATATCTTTTTTAATATATTTATAATTTATTATATTTATTTAATTATATATAATTTTTTTATTCAAACAATAAAAATATATTCAAATTAATTTATACTTCAATTAAGATTAATTTTTTTTTAGAAGTATAAGAATACACTCTTTATTTTTTGTTAGTATATATATTCAGAAACTAGTTTATGAGGATTGATTAAATTATAAAATAATTATTAATTTGATTAAAATTAAAGTTTACACGTAAAAGATTTTTTGTCTTTTTGTGTTATTTGTTTTATGAGACAAAACATTGTTGTGCAAAGTCATAAGGACCACATTCTAAAAGGTGATAGGGAGGAAAAAAAATTACAAAGGGATACGTTTCATTATTATTTATATATGTGATAATTTTGCACCTAACAATAACATTTTAATATTTAAACAATTATTTATTTATTTATTTATTATTAATTATAAAATTCAATGAATATATATTGGGCAAAGAATCCCACTTTATTCAAAGTGAAAGAAATTTAATCAGTGGATACTTTGCCTAATCCAAAGCTTAAAAAAGTGATTCTCCAAAATAATTATTGCTTACCCTTCTAACATACATAGAATATTAAATTATAAATAAATTACTATTTTAATTTTAAAATTTAATCTAATTAATTAACTTAAACTTTTTTTTAGGAATTAATTGATTAGTTTCTCAGTTTTTACATCAAATTATTTAATTATTCATTATTTTTTTCATTTTTTTTAAAAAAATTTAAAATAAAAAAAAAATATTCATAACCTTAAAAAAGGTTAATTATAATTTTTTTCTCATAGAATATATTTTAACTTTTTTATAATTTTTTAAAAATATTTTACTCCCCTTAATGAATATTATAATATACTATTAGATAATTTCATTCAATTTTATTGTTAGTCAATCCTAAAATAATCAACAATAACAGTAAAAAAATAAAAATGCTCTTATTTTTTATTTCTAATTAATTACAGTTTATTTTTACTTTAAATTTTTTTTTAAGGTTAAATATTTTTATATTTTTTTGACAACTTTGAAAATGAAATAAATAAATATTTTTTTTTAAAACAATATTTTATTTTTTAATAAATAAAAAATTTGAAAATAAAAAATAAAAAATTAAAAAATTAAAAATTAAAAAAAAAAATTTTAATTTTCAAATTTATCAAAGAAAATGAATTTTTTATTTGTATTAAAAAAATTTAAGAAGAAATAATTTAATTTCTTCTTAAATTATTTTTTAAAATAAAAAAAATATTTTTTTTATTTTTTATTTTTAAATTTATCAAAAAAATATAAAAAAAAATTAATCTTAAAAAATATTTTTTAAAGTAAAAATAAAATATAATTAATTAAAAATAAAAAATAAAATTATTTATGTCTTTTTATAATTTTATTGACTATTTTAAAATTAACTAACAGTAAAATTAAATAAAATAATATATTATTTTTTAAAAAATAAAAAAATAAAATAAAATATTAAATCATTTTAAAAAAAAATTTAAAAAGCCTATCTCTAAAAAAAATCGTCACCAGTCAATTTCAAAATGGCAAGATTCAATGAATCATCAGTCCATCAGCAAATTAAGTCTACTATTTTGTAAGTTACCATTATACCCAACCCTTCTGTCTCCTTAATAAATGATCATCATTAGCACCTCCACTGATGTTAATGGCCATCTTTTGTTTTTTAGTTTAAGCCACTGGATTAAGAAGTCTTTGATGGAGTACATAAAGGCAAATCTTATTATGTCAAACAAGAATTGCAAGTAGTTCGATGACTTGAAGATTAGAGACATTAGAGCAGTAGACATTTTGGTTTCTTTATTTACCCTTATTTTCTTAGTTTTTAAATCAACTGGACATTTGTATTAGATTTTAAATTTTCAGTTACATTGGAGACTTGAGGATCTTTTTTTTTCAATTTTTTTTATTTGTTGGTATAATAAAGATGACAAATTTAAACTTAAATGAAAATCATTTTATACATTTTCAATGAATTGTCTGATGGGATGATCACTTAATTGATAGAAATAAAATTTCAGAGGTTTTCAAAACGTAAAAATATATTAATTAATGAAGTTAAATTTTATAAATTAAATAATAATTTATCCTTTTGAATTTTTTATTTTAACCCAATAATTGATGGGAGAAAATTTTTGAATTTATAAGCCTCCTTTCTATTTTTTTTTTAAAAAAGAAAAAAGTAATTACCAATTAATTTATATTTAAATCATGTTCATTTATGATTAGTGTTATGCAAAAGTATAAAAAAATAAAAACAAACAAACTTCCAATATTTTATTTTAGAGCGTAAAAAAATAAGAGTTTAAGTTTTATACGTCATGTTAAAAAAATAATAAATTTAAATTACAACATGATTAATTAGTTTTTTGAAAGTAAATTTAAAGCTGATTTGCATGTTTAACGTTTTATTCTTATTCTTATTTTTATTTTATTTTTTTTGTGGGTGGGATTGCTTTATTCTCTTTGTAGCTATCTAATAAACAATCCAATAACAAAAATAATTAGACAATGCAATTCAGCGATTAAAGAAGTGGTAGATACATTGTTTCCTACAGAAGCCAGCCTAAGACTTAAAAAATCAACAAGGTAGGCTGGGTGGGGCTGGATTCGGATTTCACGTCTGGTCCGATTCCAATTATATAGGATCCGGATTCTAAATTGGATAATTCAGCCGGTTCCAGTTTTTTTTTTTTTTTTTTAATTTACTTTGACCAGGTTAAATAAAGTAGATTAAAATGATAATTCTATTTTATGACGGGTATAATATTAAATCAAGAAAAATTTAATTCAAATCTAGATCCGATTCAAATTTATGATTTGGATCGGATAAAATAATTTCAAACTGCCGGATGAGTTCTGATCTATTAAATCCAGTTAACTGAAAGAAATATGAGTCATTCATCTATTATATGAAAATAAGATAAGGATGAAAAATTATGTTAGAGATATAAATTATCTATTTATTATTATATAAAGATAAGATAAGAATGAAAAGTCTCTTTTATAATCTAAAATAAAAAGTTATCGTATTGTTATTTTTATCATTATTATTTTGTTATTTTAAAATTATATATATATATTATTATACGTTTAAAAAAATTAATTAAAAAATTTTATTAAAAAAAATTATTTATTCCTAAAACTAGAAAACACTATTCTCCATTGTTAACAAGCCTACCATTATCGTCAGCATGTATAGGATGAGCACAAGCACAACTTTATCCACAATCAATATTAAGCTCTACACAACTGTTACATTTGGTAGAGTGGGGTCCTATAATTTAGGTCAGACTGAGTCAGATTGCCCTCTTTTACTCCTCTTTAGGACGTTCTCATCATCATAAGTTGATTAAACTATTTGCATATTCAATTGTTCAACGAAGTAGCTAGGATTGTAGGACCTATTTGTTGGGTTCTGATCCTTCCATCTCAGAAATGAATGAAATTTGAAAATTTACATGCATAACCAGAAAAAAAAAAAAAGTGGGACCTATCCTAATAAAAATGCTCCCAAGTTCACATCTGTTTGGGTGCTGGATTGGATTTGGACCAAACATTGTCCTTAACTTTTTCTAACTAAAATTCCACTTCCTTATCTACAGCCCAAATTGAATGACCTGCAAAAAGATAATTCAGCAATTTAATATTAATTTCATAATATAATAAATAGGAAAAAAAAGTGTAAATTCCCCCTCATATTTTTAAGATATAAAAATAACTATGATGCTATAAATACATATCATAACGTCTTCTATTTAGTCTCTAACTCAAATTAATTATTAATTTAGTTAATTATATTTTCTTATTCACTGATTAATATTTTAATTATTTTTAAATTATTTATAGTATATTCTATTTAAATATATTTTATTAAATAAAATTTTAGTTTGAAATAATTAGATTTTTAATTTTTCAATTTTTATATAATTAAAAGAATAAGTAATTAATTAACTTAAAATATAGTTTATGTTAATTAATTTTAAATTACATTTTGTTCGGTTTTTATTTTTTATTTAATTTATATTTTCTGAAAATATTGTAACACGTAATATAATTAAATTTATGAAAGAGGGATACAAGAATGCCTTGCTTCAAATCAATTGTGTTGAATTGTTGATGGAAAAAAAAAGAAGAAAGAGCAAAAAAAATAGAAAAAAACTTTCTTAACAAACTAATGATACTTTTGATTTTACTAATTGTGAATATAAAATTAGATTTATGAAAATAGTGGCAGTGTAATTGGTGAGATCCATAATCTAAAATTTATATTTATAAGAATAAAGTCGAGTATATCCGATTTATATTTAAATTTAAATTTGAGTTATATTTATAATTTAATTTGACAATTAAATTTGTATGCTTGGATTATTATTTATAGCCAGTTTTATAACTTTATGATGTATTAAATATAACCTCTTATTAAAAAACAAAATCCTAATTTTGCTTTGGATTTCACATAAAAAGACAACAGAATCTTTCGAATGCCGCCATGCAATTGCAACTTGCCTAACTATGATAACTCTTTATAAGTGGTATGGTAGTGCTTTTTTGGTGATGAGGAAAGCTACTAACATTGCAAAGACAGGTTGTTCTTGTTCTTCTTCTTTTCTAGGGTTATGGATGAGTATGCCACGTTAACCTAATCTGTATATTGATTATTATGAGTTAATCCATTATCCAAATTTCTTGGTCTTGTGGGGTTCGAGTTGGGTGGGTCCTCTAATTTCATGAAATTTTGTGGGTATATGTTAAATCAAGTGATCATCCATGAGAAGCATGCTTTGGTGTTTCCCTCAAGCAAAAGGGTAGGTGACACTCAAATTAATCAAAGTAGCCAGCCAACTACTCATGCCAAAAAGAGAACAAAATGAAAGAAGGAACACTGGTCTTGGATCACTCCAATATTGAAATTCTAGTCATATACTTAGTATATAATTATATTTATCATAAAATTAATAAAAAATAGTTTCTATTAAAATTTTATTTTCAGAAAGGATCACGACTCCTGTCCATATTACAAATTTCACAAGTCAACACGTGATAATACCCTAAAGAAAAGGTCCATGTCTCAGTAATGAGATCTTATTGGACACGGTCCATTTCTGGCCCTAGGCCGGCCGCTGCCCTTTTGTTATATCTTCATATTTTAGAGTCCAAAGCTAATTGATTAAGATTTTATTGGACCTGATTTCAATGTGCAATTATGGGGCCAAGAGACAGTTGAGTAGTGACAAGTGAGGCTAAAATGGAAGCATCTTATTAATGATGATGATGGATTAACTAAGATTATCACTAAAGAATATAATGACATCATGATAATCTTGACTCTAGTGCTATTAATTTATTATGAGATTAGGTTTGGTAAGTGAAGTTTTAACAAACTTTTAAATTTTCTTAATAAAACATTATGTCTTACTTGTTAATTTTTTGTATTTAATTATTAGCTAATCTTGGTTAATTAGTTACGAACTAGAACAAACTAGCTTTGCTTGACATTGAAACTTATTGCAACTTTGATTCTTTGATTTGTTCAACTACCACCGGCCATTTCATTTCTTCCAAGAAAGTCTACAACAAGCATTGCATTGAGATGGTTCAATCTTTGACAATTTTGGCAGCAAATTCCATTGCCAACTTTGCATTTTGCACCTGCTACTTCTCAACTAGAATTGTGTATTATTTTCTTTGTTGGGGAAGTTGGCTGAAAATCTTTTCATCAAACACCTTATGTGCATTAGTTGGTTGGGGTTGGGGCCAGAGCATTGTTTCATAACTACTCGTTATAATGGGTTCAACTTTCCCCTCCTGCTCTGATCACACTACCCAACATTTGTCTCCATTTGCAAGCTAAATGGATAAAAGATACAATCTGGTTGGCAGTATCTTTATCAATATTTTTTATATACATGCACATATATTTTAATTCGCTGATATTGAAATTATTGTTAAAATTATAAAATTATAAGATGAATTTTAATTAAGATTTGATTTAAATTATAAAAATTGAATGATCTTCTAAAATTATGAAGTGAATGAATAATTGTTTCACAATTTCAAAATACAAACCATAGTTTTTTCATTCAAACTTTTCTTCTTTTGATTGTTCAAATTCTTTGACTAGGCATCATAATTAGTTTGTAATAAAGAGACAATTCAACTATTAGAAAGAAAGGGGTGACTTTATATTCATATTGAATTTAATAATGACTCTATTATTATTAGTTAAACAAAAAACAATCAATCAAGTCTCCTTCAGATTCGAATATGAACTACAACAAAGTTCTGAACTTTAAAATAATAATAACATGAGAATGATGGATGTCGTTAATAATTAAATTAAACTCACCTAGATGTTCTAATACTATTTAATTTATGGATGTCGTTACCATCTCAACTTCTTTTTATTTTAAGTCAACGTATTCAAATTAAGTGATTTTTTTTTTCCTAAAAAAAAGATTAAAAATTTAAAACTCTCCCAATTAAACTTTAAAAAAAATAAACATTGAAAAAATTATATCTTTTTATATATTTCATTCGACTTGAATTTAAATTAATCGGAGTCAATAATTATAAGACACCAAGAGGTTTCATTAGAAAAAAAAAAATTAAAAAAAGTACTAAACCTTTCCACCTCAAAAAAGAAAAAAAAAATTATAATAAACCTAATTCAGCTTATAATAAAAAAAAAATTAATTAATTAGGTGTAACTTAATTTATTTGGTCATTTTATTTAAACATATGAAAGAGTGAGAATTTAAACTTCTCCATCATATAGAATTTTTTTTTATTAATTTAATGTAAATTATTTAAAAAGAAATTTATATTTTATATTATGTAACTCACATCGGTCTGTTCGAGTGGTATTAATGAAAACAAAAATTAATATTTTACGTATTGAAATTAGTCTAATCCTATATGTACATACACAAAAACAAAACGACCTGTCATTATAGAAAGACGACAAGTGGTAGTGATAATTGACTGATAATTAATTAGACGAGTATAGACATTAACATGGCTTTGCTTTAACGAGAATATGAGAAATTATACAATTTTGTTGAAGTTATGAAGAAAGTGACTGAAATTTTATCATTCCAAGTCATGGAATGGGGAGGTTCCTTATCTCTACTTTGTATTTTCATTTTTGGGATAAGAATTTGACACATAATTAATAATCTTCATTGCCTTTGATCACAAGTTATATCCTATTTAATCTGTCACGAACAGTTTCTACTATTTTTTATTTTTTTATTTCCTTTATATAGATATGCCATAGCAATCCATTAATGATTGCTATCAAAATATGATTAGATATGTGATAATATATATATATATATATTTTAAATTATTTCTCCGTTATATAATTAAATAGATATATAATCTAAATAATAAATTTATATTTAAATCTTTCTTTTTATTTTTAAAAAATTATTTTTCCTTTACTTTTAAATTGAATTGTTTAATTCATTGAATTATTGTGACATAGAAGGTTTGTTAATTGTTTCATTCATTGAATTATTGTGGCATCGAAGGTTTGTTAATTGTTTCATTCATTGAATTATTGTGGCATCGAAGGTTGGCTAATTATTCATTCATTGAATTATTGTGACATCAAGTTAGAATTAATTTGTTAAGAAAAAGGGAAAAAAAAGAGGGTAGCTAGAAGATAATATAAAGAACATATAATATCTAATTGTTATAAATAAAGTAAAATTATTATTTTGCAATGACTAATATTTCTTTGGTATCTTTAGTTAAGTACATATGTAATTCTTCATTAGTTAGGATTTAAGAGATTTACTAATCATGATATTTTACCTCATTTTATATCTCATTTTTTGTTTCATGTATTTTTTATACTACACATCATTAATAAAAAATTATTAACTACTAAAATATTTTGAAAAAAAAAATAATATGACACATCAAAAATATATGGAATAAAAAATGAAACATCAAATAAAAAAAGAAAATTCAAATTTAAGATTTATCGTAATCAAGCTTAGGTAGAGATTTTACCCCCTTAAACCCCCTGTGCTTTGAATTTATCATTCCCAATAAAAGATATTGGGTTATATATTTAAATTTAACTCTTTATTAAATGTACTATATATTTTTAAATTTTTTTTCCTTAAAATTTATATTATTTTATTAATTATTAAAATTTTATAACATCTTACATTTAATTCAAATATAATTTTATATAAATTTAAAAATATTATTATCAGTAAAATTAGATCGAATATATAAAAATATTTTAATTAAATTTAAATTTGAATAGCGTAAAAAACTCAACCTATTAGTTTGGGCCAAATTTCATCTTAATAAAAATAATTTGGCCCCCATAATTTGATCGGGTTTAATTTTACGTAAGATTCACAGCATTAATTTATTAGTTTATTTTTAATTATAGAACAAAATAAAAAATTAATTATTATTATTTTTTAGCATGAAAATCGGAATCTCTTGTTCAAGTCATAAGATTATATTTTTATATGATAATTAAATATTATGTAAAAAGTTTAAATAAAAATTCTATTATCAATTGCAATTTGAATGATTATGATGAAATCTCGTAATAATGAATCATGTCATGGTTATCAATTTATCAATCATCAAATTAGGATTTTGATATGCTTAGATTTTGCGTGTGCTTGGTCTCTAGGCCAAATGCTTGATTTACTTTACAAGTCACTTATTTTGTTAACTATTAGTTCCCAAATTTTATATGACACATGTAACTATCAGTATGGTGGAGAGTCAGCATTTTTGGCTAATAATTGCCCTTCTTCACAAATAATAATAATTAGAAAGTACAAATGAGCAGAATGTGAATGGGGTTGGGCTCTACCAAATTTTTGAAGTGCTCGGCCCCTAAAATTTTTGGGCTCAACTTCAAATGAATTTGGATATTAGACTGAATTTGAACTTAAATAAGTTTAGCTCGAATATACATAAATTTATATTTAATATTTTTTAATACAATTGTGATAAATATAGTTAAATTTTCTTATTCATTTATATTTATAGTAGTTATATTAGAATAAGTTTATATAATGATAATTTATATTATATATATTTATTATTTTACTTCTATTAAATATATTAATTTGGACACCATAATTTATCTTAGTGAAAAGTGTATTTATGCTCCAATCGTTAAAAAAAAAACATAATTTTATTTTAAAAATCATTAAATTCATACATTGTAAATAATATTTGATAAGAGTGAATTTAAAAATTAAATTTAACAAATAATTTTTTTTTATCAATGATGAGCAAAAACAATATGTAAATAAATAAAACTTGGCCGAACCTTATTGTGAGATTTGGGATCAACTTTAGCTAAAACAATTTATGTTGAATATGAATTGAATTTAATCAAAATATTTTGGATTTAATTTGAGTTTGCCTCTAATTTGAACCAAATTTAATTCAATATGTCTAATTTATAACCCTAATGAGAGGAAATTAGTATTTGGTGTTTGAGCTATCAATCCTAGCATAAGGTGTTTGGTAGAACGAACGTTGGAAATAATATTTTAAACTTATTAAAATGCTAAAAGTTAGAATTTATAGTTGTTAGCATTTAATTCTCTAGAAATATATATATATATTTTTCATTTTTTGAGTCTAATATATATATATATATATATATATATATATATATAGTAAAAATATGAAATTGGTCCCCAAATTATTTCTTTTTCATGTTTTTAATTTCCATATTTAGAGTTGAAACAAATTAATCAAAATAGTTAATTTATCAAAGTATTAGATTAAATTATACAAAATACAATATAAGTTTAATGTTAATAAGTACTCTAAATTTCTCATATTATACAAAATGTAATTAAAATTTAAACTTTATATTATTTTTTAGGTTATATAAGATGTAACAAACGTGTAAATATTATAATTTTTTTTTTTATGATTTATAGTATTATTAACTCTTTACAAAATTTGAATAGAATTTTTTAAGATTTTTTATTTAAAAAATATTAATAAATTATTTTATTATTCAAAAAATACGTAAAGTTAAATAATTGAAATATATAAACGATCTATCTTTTTTTTTTAAAAAAATTTAGTATATTATTTTGACTTTATAACATATTTTTAATAAATCAAGTGAAAAAAATTATACACTATTTTATTTTATTTTAATGTGAAAATATTTATTGTGGCTTTTTTTTGAGAAGTGAATGTTTTAAAATTAATCCTTCTAATTTGTTCTTACTCTAACCGCTAACAGGTAACCATCACTACTAAACCAAGCATATCCTAGTTGATTGTAATTTAACAAATAAATGTTACAAATGAATTCATTATTCTTGAACTGAACAAACCAAAACATAACAATTTAACTTTATATGAAATTGATACAAATAAGACTATTTTGCAGTGTTAATATTGTTAAAAGTTAAAACTGCAACCACATAAAAAGAAAAGGAAAGAAAAGAAAAGAAAATTTTATAATTGCTTCCTCTTCTTCTCCAAATAAGAATGGTTACGTTTGGAGTTTAATACTGCCCATACCAAATGCCACAGCCCTATCTCTGGCCACAATGCATTTGGAGAATACAATGGGCAGTAACTAGTCTGCCAAAGTAGGAAGTTGCTCAGACGGGTCTCTCCAGCAGTTCGGATTAAGACATCAGGATCAGGACCTACTCCCATGTACATTTGTTTCTCAATGTCTACCAGCTTTATGTTAGAATGTGACTGCATCTTCTTACTTTCTTTGATTGGAATCTCACTTTTACCAGTTCCAATTGCCTCCTTTGATGCTTGAACTTGATCCAATTTGTTCCCAGAAAATCCTCCAACATCTTTCACAATCACATTATTTTTATCTTCAATCCCTTCAACTCCTTTAATCGCTTCAGCTTGGCTTGCCTTCATTGCATAACAGGATTCTCCACCACCATTGCAAGGTTTGTCAGAGTTGGATAGCTCAATTTTGTTCAACTTATCTTTACAAGATTCTTGAATAGCATGGATTATCTCATCAAATGAACTGTAGGCTACACAAATCAAGAGCAGACACTTGGAGTTATTGGCAGTAGCCCTCATAACTTTTTCCGCTGCAACCCTGACTTACTCACTTAAAAGCTTCAAATTACCCAAAAGAAATACTCCAACACCATATTCATTCACAGTACTTTCTTCTTTAAGCAACCCCTCAACCTTCTCCAATATTAGATCCATTATTTGCTGAACCATATCAGGTCGCCTTTTAAAATTATCAGTGCCAAAGGCAAAAATAGTTACGTACTTGACTCCTAACTCATAACAGGACTTAAGTAGGGAGATAAGAGCTAAAAATCTAGCTCTGTGACCAGCCCCTGATTCCAGGTTCTCCTCCTTAGCAAACCGCCTGTTTCCATCCATTATGAAGGCAAGATGAATGGGGATCGCACCCACAGATAGAATCCGGAATATGAATTTTCTCAACAAACTTATTGCCTTCTTTTGCAACCGAATCGGCTTTAGAACATTATGTATTTCCATTTCACTTGAACACAAATTGCAATGCCAAACTGATCCATGCAAGGGCAAAAAAAGGGTCTCAGTTAGTAGAGACAATAACAAAGAAATTGTAAACATGCATAAGCAGCAACCAAGAACAGTAAGGCCATGCATGCTTGGTTCTTGCTGGAACTGGGCATGGAATGCAGTTCTTGGAAAAAGATTTTTACGTGCACTTTTTCATTTGGTTCATAAATAGTCCAAAAATTCTTAAACATTTGTATGCTTGAATGATTTTTTTTTTTGGAGTAATATGTTTGAATGACTTTAATTTATATTGAAATATAAAATTCTTAGTCTAAAATTTGAACTTAAATACCCATTTCCATTAAATCAAGAATCATGAAGCAATAATTATCTCAATAATTAAATAAAGCGTTTATCTTAAACAGAATCCAAAAGTGGAATTACCTAATCGTCGTCGGTGCTGGTGGCAAGAGGAAGGAGAGCATATGAACAGAAAGAGGGAGAAATTGACAAATAAATTGAAGAGAAGAGGGCACTTAAAATAGACTGAACGATTGCGCCAAATAATCCATTTATTAAACCACGTTTCTATGTTTTATCAGTTAAATCATATTTTTATTTTTATTTTATTTTTATAAATTTAATTTTTCTAACTAATACCATTACAATACTCGTTAAAAATTAAAACTTCATATAATATTAAATAAATAAATTAGTTAAAATTATAAATTTTGACATATCACTGGAAATAATAGTAATTATAACAAAATAAAATTTTATTAATATTTTTTTTATTCAACTTATTTTTTATATTAATTTATTTATATTTTTTAAATTTAATTATTTTATAATTATATTTTATCTAAAATAACAGCTCGCTTATTAAAAAAAATTATAAATTATCTATTTTATTTACATGATATAAAAAAAACATATATTTTTTCTATTATAAGACTTTATTGTAAAAAAAAAAAAAATCTAAATAAAGCTAATTTTATGGGTATCATCAGATATATTAAATTTTTTATAATTTTATATATTAAAAAAATAAATATATTTAATTTTTAGGATTAAATCATAAATGATAATTTTTTTTATTTATAAATCTTTAGTTCCCACAGATTTATCTGTTTTCTATCATATTTTCCTTTGATTAAGAGCCACAACTAATTGAGAGCCATAATTAGTTGAGACAGACTTTTTTTTTTTTTTTTTAAATATGTTCACACAAATTGCGAGTGTGCTTCACACGTTTGGGATGAGATTCCCATGCTGCAAAGACGCAAATTTTTATGATCATGTCCTTAATCACTGCCAAAGCTAAAGCATATATTGGACTCATTTTTATTTTTATTTTTAAATTGGGAAGGGTAAATCTACCTTAAGTCCAAGTTAATATATATTTTCTGTAAGCAGAGCAGACACTCATCACATTTAAGAAATAATATAAAAATTAAAAAAAAAAACACTATAAATTAAAGATTAAAAATTAATTTTTCAAAATAAAATAATTATTTTATTAATTTTAATAAATCTTAAAAATTTTAAAAATTAAAAAGTTAAAAAAAAATTGAAAATATATAATTAAATAATAATTTATTATGGATTAAAAAATTAATTTTTTAAAATAAAAGAATTATATTATTAATTTTACAAATTATAAGAATTAAATAGTAATTCTATATGAAAAAATTTTAAAATTAAAAGACACGTACCCTTTATGATATTTTGAATCTGCATTTAACTGTAAGACTATATCTCAGGGTGCAATATATATTGGACTTAAATCTAGCTAATATATATATCTTTATAATTTATTCCCATGGTTAGAAATGTTTCATTGAGATTAATTTTCTCTTTGTGCAACTCTAAAAACATCCCTCTTATGTTTGGTTTAAAAATTATTTCTTAATTAATGACTCATAAATTAATATCTTTTTATTATTTTTTGATTGATTATTACATATTTTTTATATTAATATTCAAAGTAACATTTAAATTTTAAAAAAATAATAATAATAATTTAGGTAAAGTTAAATAAAATAAATAATCAAAATTTTTTTATAATCTATGAGGCGGAACATTACATAAAATGTTATTAATATACAATATGAACGTATAGATATTATTTTTCAAAAAAGTAACCACCAACGTATCTCAAATTCCATTAGATTTACATATATATATGGGCTTATGTCAAGCAGAAAGGTCCACACAATAGTTCGTGGGCATCACATCTTCTTGTGATTCTGTCTCCTTTTTGGACCTCGTACTACCCAGTCCAAGAAAAAGCCCATGGATCTGTATTGCTAAGAGGCAAGCCCATTTCGACTAAGTCCGTTTAAATAATATCATATATCTGATAAAAAAAAAAATCATATATTTTATGTGGTCCAGGCCTACAATTTTTGTACTGTAGTTTTTAAAATCGTACGTGTTAAAGAATCGGTGAAGACAGAGAGTCAGAAAATTATAAATTTGATCAGAATTAAATCGATTAAATAAAAAAAAATTAATATTTATATATATGTATATATAATTTGATATTTATTATATATATAATAAAAATAAATATAATATAATTATGACTAAATTAAGAATTTATATAAGATTATATTTTTTATGATATAAATATAATTATATTAAGTCAAAAATTATATATAGTAAATTATGAACATTCACTTGTTTAAATATCTACTCACGTAATAGGATAACATACAATAAAATTATGATTTTAGCGTGGAGTAAAATTAAAATGAAATTACTAAAATTCTCTTAATTTCTTTTAACTTAAAATGACGTCGTTTTTATTTGATAAAAATAACGTATTTTGATTAAAAATAAAAAAAATAAAAAAAGTTCATCAGCTCGAACGGAAAAAATCGATCTAGTTCGACTAATTTATCGGATAATTGACTAGTTCACCAGTTTTCTAATTGATTTTTGAGAGATGGATAAATAAAAATTGATCGAATTAGTCATCGATTCGATTTTTAATATTTTTAGTTCGATAAATCTATCTAATTCGATTTTAATAACCATTATATTTTGCTCTCTTTTTTTTCACAAACTGTGTATTTTTTTTTTTTTAGCATTGAAGGAAAAATTAAATTTATTTTTAAATTTATTATTTAAATAATATATATATTTACTATTAAATTATATATTAATATGCGTGAGTATATTTTTGGGTCCATCAACATAATATAGAAAATGAAATCATATATTTAATACCCAAATGAAAAGAAGAAAACGACTTGAGAGATTTTAAGAAATATATATTATAAATCTTTCCCGAAATTTCTAATCCATGATAAATTCATCATCCAATATATAAATATATATATATATATATATATATATAATTTCCATTTTTTATCAGGCTAATTTCAAACTTAAGTCTCTCCTTATACATTAATCAAGTTATTAATCTCTGCATACTTTTTAATGGTATAGTTCCCAAAATTTCATTCTGTTAATTATTAATTATTAACTTGTGTATAACTTGTAAGTTGACCTTATCATGGATCAATTTCATATTGTAGTTTATAAAGAAAATTACAGATTAGACGAACTACATGTTTGAAAATTTTAACATGTTCTAAATTAGTTAATTAATTAAATCCTGAAATTTATGTTTTATAGCGTAATGGCTCATAAGAAGCTAATATAAGAGCAATACTGCCCATAGACACCCACACACTTGTCTGATGAATATAAGATATTGAGTTAAACCTAGAAAAGTTAATGATTACTTATGAATCACTTATTAATTAGGGTATAATGAAAAAGTGGCCAATTGTAACATTATCTTGAAGGAGTTTGGCCATAAAAACAGATAAAGAGGCAACACAACACCATAACCAAACTTATCTTATAGAGAAAGAGAGGACAGAGGATTGCAGGTATAGAAGAGTAATGGTCCCTTTGAGATTTGTAAGCGCCAATTTGAAAAGTACCTTCATTTGGACATACCTTATATTACTGACATTTTCCATTATAATTTTTTTAACAATGTCTCTATCCATGTCTCTACCCTCCAACATCCACAGGAGTGATTATTAATCTGCCAACGTAGCCTCCCTCGTTATCGTAAATACCTTTTTTTTTTCTTTAAAAAATTAAATTATATATCTTCGATATTATCTTCATTTTAGTTATTATATACAGAGCACAAAAGTTCTAAATATTGTTTTAGATCATATAATGTTCTTTATAATAATTGTCAAATTTTCTAAGTCCTGAAAGTCAAGATGAAGTAAAATTAAAGTATAATCAAAATATTAAGTATTTAAATTATATTGAGTTGAGTTTTATAATATAAAATAATTTAAATCATTTAAATTAGGTTTAGAGACGGATCTATTAATATATTTGGGGAGTATGATCTCCCTAAAAGTTAAAAAAAAAAAAAAATTATATTTTTTATATATTTTTTAAAATATATAAATTAGGTCCTAAGAATTTTGAAATACTTTATTTTTATTTTTTATATAAATTCTTATATATGTATGTTCAATATAAATATAATACTTTAAAATTAAAAAAATTATATATATTTTCTAATTAACTTAATTCTTTTTAAGTGTAGTATTTTACCTCCCAAAACATCATTTTTAGTTTCATCTCCCTTATTGGGTTACCCTCCTTATCATAAATTATTCATATTTTTTATTATTAATTCATGTGAGATTACCCACACATAGTACATTACAATTACATATTTAACAATAATCGTCCATTGCTGTTAATTAATATTCATGGTATTATATTATCTTCTTATATATATAATATGTATTAACAATATAAAGCTATATCACACATCATAATAAATTGATTGATGTATTTGAATTGAATTAGGAGGAATACTTGATCCCGTTGAGTTACTTATTAAAAATAAATAAAAAAATAAACAATTTGTCAAACATACAAAGCAAGACTAATAAACTTTAGATTTTAAAATACCTAAAATGTATAAAATAAATAGTACAGTATATAAATATTATTTTGATTTATTAAATAAATAGTATAGAATATAAAATGTAAAGTTTAGTGACCATTTTTGTAATTTATCTTCCTTTTTGTGACAAACTTTTTCCATGTTGTCATGCAACTTTTATATATAGGAAGAAAAAAAGAAGAAGTATATGAATGAAAAATAATAGTAAAAAAAGAAGGATGATGGTAGAGTTTTTTTTTTATATTTATGTGTTATTATTTTTCAGAGGGAAATATTTATGTGTTATCACTTATATATCATTAAATGGATTATCAAAGAATAAAGTATATAATTAAAAATATATGAGAAACCTTAAATCAAATGAAGTTTTTGTTAGGTTGTGTGTTGTGTAGTTTGCAGCTTTTGCTACCTATTGTAACCTCTCCCAAAAAAAGTTAAGTTTTCTACTACTGCTATCTCGTTACAAGAAAGAGTTATTTATTTATTGGTTCTAGATAGTTTCACAAGTTAATTTCTATTAAATATATTTTTTGTTGGTTTGATTCACATTGATGAAACCACATGTTTTCAAATGATTCAAGAAATTTCTCTTTTATAGTATAATATCAAAAACTAAACTCTAATTAATAATAAACGAATGAATAAATTCACTTTTCAATTCAATTAATCTTAAATTTATATTTTAACTCAAATATTATATATAAAAAATATATGATGAGAAAACCCTAGCTAAATTATCAATACACATTATTAGGAGAGCTTTCACATAGATAAAAATGTATTATTATTAAAATTTATTATTTAAATTTTAAAATGTATTAAGCTTTCAGAGAATTACATTATGATTACTCTAAATATTATTATTAAAATTTATGAGCCTGTATATGGACTTATAAAAATATAAATTCATAAGTATAATCAGATTTGACTCGAAACTTAATATAATATTAATATTGAACTTGACCTATAATTTAACATAATATCAATTAGTCTGTTGATATTTGCTTATAAATAAAGGTTCAAGATTCAAACTGACATCATCATCATTATTTGATCAATGAGAAACTGGACATAATTTTTAAGATTATATTAAAGTTTATGACTTATAAACACATAAATTTATAAATGGATAAGTAATAAAATTTATTTTTATAAAATTAAATGATTTATATTACATTTAACACTCACTTATTTATAAATTTTTTATATAATTTATCATTAAATGATGTAGGAAATTTTTCCCAACAATTATAAGGAGATCTTTATCTTTACTTAGTTGTTGTATTTTTTTTTCAATAATATTTTCATGCTTATATATATATATATATATATATATATATATATATATATATATATATATATATATATATATATAGAGAGAGAGAGAGAGAGGGGTGTGTGGGCTGTGTGTGGCTTTCTCTCTCGCGCTTTGTATATATAGTAATTGTAAGACATTTATCAATT
>CANXYC010043029.1:0-20515 GCA_948193065.1 Aleurites moluccanus
CTAAAAATTCACCCAACCTTATTATTTTCCAAATAATAGCAATAATTAGGAGTGATTCGTTGATATCCCCTTCCTCGTGGGAACGATACTTACTTATCATTATTACTTGCCACGCGACCTGTATACTTGCAGTACCGCAAAATCGCAACACTTAGGAACTAATGATATGGTGATTTGGATTTGGAAAGAAATGGTTTGAAAGAAAGGAGTTAAAAAAAAAATTACATGTAGTGGCCGGCCCAACTAGGCAGCAACCTAGAATTTTTTAGATAAATTTAGATTAAAATGAATTAAAATTTTGTGGGTCCCATAATTTTGAGAAATTATAATTTCACCCATAATTTTCCTAATTTATAATTATAACCACTAATCTTTTCAATTATTTGCAATCAAGTCAATAAATTCATTTTCATTCAAGTCTAATGGAATATTTCATTTACTAATACACCTCAATTTTATTCAATTAATCAACCATAATGGCCAAGAAATTTTTATTTCGAGTCTGATTCGATGAAACTCTAAAAATTGATAATTTATGATTTTTTCCCTAAATTTACTTTCTTACTTACTAATTAACCCATCATATTCTTCAATTTATTTTTTAATTGATCAATAATCCATTTAATTTAAGATACGTGAGAAAAATTTGAACAATAAAACTCTCGAAAATAAAATAAATTAAAAATTAAATACTTGAAGGTGTTCTTTATTAAGACTTTCCTTAATCTCACTTTTCAACTATTAATTAATTCTTCATAGTCTTCAATTTGGATTAATTTCCATTATTCTAATCTATGTTGATTTCTCAAGCCTTATGAGGTATTACAGACATTCGATATGCTCTGAAAAGGATCAAGTTCGATGAAGATTAGGGCATTGTGGAATTTGCCTGAACAAAAATATTATAGTAATTTTATGTAAGGTATACAATTACTTTTTCTCCATTAATGTGAATAAGAAAATGATATAGAGATGCACACTTTTACTGGTTACTAAATTCTAGCCAAAGACATCAGTATTTCATGGAGTAGCAGCAAAAAATTCTAATTATGCTATTTATACAGGAGAATTATGTTAGCGATGCAGATATGTAATTTCTGAAATTTATGTGTCAGTTTGATCATTCAAAAATGTCAAAGTTAAATAAATGTGCTACTGAAGATATCTAATTATGGGTTTGACTTCGAATAATCCAATGAAAAATGACGCAATGAATCAAACACATTGCCTCCAACGATAATTGACAGCGTATTTTGGCCAAATTCTTTCATCTAGCTTTCGTTTTGGCAATTTAGAGTTTTTAATTTATTTTTTATAATTTTTGTTTTCTTATTTAGTTTTGGTAAGAAACCTATTTTAGGACGACTCTTAAGACATTATCTTTTGTAATATTTTATTTTTCAATTTATGTAAATTTGATGCTTTATTTCATTTTTGAAATAAATTACCATATTAAATTTTTAAAAATTTTCAAAACTATTTCCTAAATCTTAATGTTTGAAATAGTTTTTAATTAAAATAAATAATTTTTAATTAAAATAAAATAATAATTTTCTTTAAAAATATTTTAAATTTCATCTATCTAATATTTATTAATTTGATATTCATTCTAAAATTGTCATATTCTTTAAAGGTTTCGTGAGTTAGTTACCATTATGTTTAATTTTGTAACAGTTACTATCGCTGACTGATAACTTTTTTTTTATATAAAACTCAATTACATTTTTTTGTATTAGATAATTTAGTAAGAAGATTCGTAAGTTGGTGTGGGAAAATGTGGTAATTGCTTCAAACACATGGTTTTGACTCAGCCTCGATATGGTTACGTGCAGTTGAGAATTGGCAGTCTGTTGCAGTACTTGACAAACAGCCTATGAATTAATATATAAAAAGAATTGACTAATTGGGATGGTGTAGTGGTTTGTCAGATATGAATTTTTAAAAAATATTTGTAATAAATTTCATAAGGGGAAATTAGAAAATGTCACATTTTTATAGTTGTTAAGATTTATAAGAAGTCACCATTTCCATGTCAATATGGGCAGACCTAGTCAACATATTGGATATAATTGAAAAAAAAATTAATTATTTTAAACTATATTATAAAATTAAATGTATAATGTACAACAGAAAGAAAAAAAAAACACATAAAATCAGGATTCTTTTCAGACTATTACCCCTATTCACAAGCTAGAGATAACTGAAAAAATAGGCAATTCATTGATTATTATTATTTTAAGTTTAGACATTCAATTACAAGAAGGAAAAAAGAACTAAACATTTGATACAAAAATTTCAAAAGAATTGAATAGTCAAAATGTTATGAGACAATAATTATACCAAAAGGCAAATAAAAGATATTATTTATTTATCTTTGGATAACACATAAATATTCATTAATTATTGAAATAAAATAAAACATAATTATAAAATTTTATAATATTATAATTCTTAAAACTAATAACAAAATAAATGAAGAATGCAAATAATAATAGTAATAATTTCAGTTTTGGTTTGAATTATTGAAACGTAATTTGACTGCAAATATTAATTACTTTTTTATTCTTTTAATGATTTTTTTATGAATTTAATTTTGATACTAATAAATATAGATTTGATTTAAAAAAGTTAAGATTTGTAATTCTAATTGAATTATCAAATAAATAATAAATCAATTGAAAAAAAAAATTATTAAAAAAATAAATATAAAAAAACTAGATTTAATGAAAAAAAAATATGAATATCATTGAATAAAATTAAAAATAAAATGAAAAATAGGTGAAAATGATTCATTATCAACTTAAAAAAGTTGATAGTGACCTGAAAAAATAACGAGACAAATAGAGAGGAGGAGTTCTTCCACTAAAACACGAGAAGATATTTTTAATTTGTTTAAAAAAATTTGATATAAAGTTTGAAATTTGAAGGAATATTAGGGGGAAGAATAGCAGCAAAAGTCTCAAGAGAAAAAAGGAATTTATTTTTATGCAATAAAGAATAGAAATAGTGGGACCTTTTTCTTCAACAATTGAAACTCAATATAATATTATTTAAAATGGTTTCAATTATTTATTTGTCTTTTGCTACTGATTGTCTTCTCTTTAACCTTTTATAGTGAAACCCACAAATGGAATCATAAAAAGGACTAAAATGTCATATTTTCTTTGTTTTCTTTATTATAAATTTTATAACTTAGAAATTCAAATGTTGTTTTTGTGATTTTGTCAAAAATTTCCTACCAAACCATCCTTTCAATCACCATAGATTTTTTCAATGTTGGAGACAGAATCTCGAGATCGGGTATATTATATTTTTTAATATAAAAATAAAAAAAAAATAAGTATATTAAAAAATTAAGTTGACAGATATATAAATAAAAAATAAATAATTTAATTCTTAATTCAATCTTAAATCTTCTCGAATTAAATATTTAGTAATATTAAAAATATGATAATATAAAAAAAATATATGTAAAATTTAATTTTAAAAGTGAAAATCTAAATAATTTATAAAATTATTACTTACCTATTATTATTATTATTAATTGTAGATAATTAAAGTTAGAAAAAAATTTGAGTTAATTTAGTAAAATATTAAATTCACTTAAAATAAGAAGAAATTAATTATAATTGAAAAAAAAAACAAAAATAAAAGGAGTATAAGAAAATTAAAAAAAAAAAGAAAATGAAATGATGGAACCTAAATTAATAAAATCAGAAAGTCAGTTGGATTTTATTTTTAATTATTACAACTAACTATTTATATTTGTTTATGAGTTTGAATAGTGAAATTTTTTAGTAAGCTAACATTTATATTTATTGTTGAATTTAAATAATGAGTTTTTTTTTTTTTTTTTTTGAGTATTAAAAAAGATAAATTAATTTTAAATTTATTATCCATAAAAATATATATTTATCATTGAGTTTTGCTTTAATATGTAATTAATAGGTATTATAATATTAATTTTTTATAAATTTAAGGAAACATTCAAATAAAAATTCAAAGAGATCACAAATTGATATAATAAAAATATATACATAAAGACTTTTTCTAATTGATGATGTGTCCGTGCACACCTCAAATGAGTATGACTCCAGCACTAGGACTATTTTTGGCGGTTGAATATCGATTGACCAATTAAGTTTATATCTATTAAAATCCTTTTTGGATAGCTAAAGTTTCGGAGTTAAATTTATTTTAAAAAATAAAAATATTAATTTGTAATAATTTTGTTTTTTATAAAATAAAAATTTTAAATTTAACTATCAATTTATATAGTGTTATACAAAAATACTAATATAAGACCAAAATGATTAATTCTAATTCAATCTATTTATTAATCATGTCGTTTTTTAAAAAATTTTAAAAATTTAATTTAGAAATATTTATTGAACTGATACTTTTAACTCTTTTAAATATATAATTGAGATAAAATGTAACACAACATGACATATAATTCTGAATTTATTTAAAAATATTTACATGTTCAATATTAGTAACTTATGAAAATAAGAATCATATATTTAAAATAACATCATAATGTATTACATTAGCATTACATAGCTGCTGACATCATATATATTACATTATCATCATAATGTTTCTACTTAACATAACAACATATAAAATTAGAACTAATAAATATAACAGTAAAAATAACAATACAGAGCTCTATAAAAATTTAATACAATTAATATGAAATAATTATATAATAAAATAAAATAATTTTACTATATGAAAAACAAAAGGTATGAATATTCAACTTAAAAGTTAATCTCTTTAAATTTGACTTAAAATTTGAAAAAATATTTAAATAAGGACGAGCATTTAACTCAATGAATTAATATCAATTAATTTAACATACAGGTCATTCATTCATTTACATGAAGTGTCACATTACATATAATCATTCACAAACATACATAATATCTATGACGAAAAATATATGTGAAATTCATCCTCATCTATATTTTTGTTTATTATATACGGGGAGTCAATCCTATTCCTTTGCTTTTTTAAATCTAAATTACGGCTATTATAAGACCAACTTTAACTAAGCATTCATATATTTTTTTATCCATATGTGGGAGGCCACGTTGAGACTAGTTCAAATAAGGAAATCCTTATAATGATATCATATCATATTGTATTGTATCGTTAATGTTGTCTATGATAATATAAATAGATTTCACATCAACCTATTTTTCATCGCAATCACATATATTGATATCATTCATCATCTATATCTTTCCTTAGTTTTTAATTCGATAAATATAAATTTTTTTTCAATATGTTAATCTATATGTTTTTTTTACATGAATTTGTTATTGCTTGTTTTATTTTTAGTCCTCTTTTTAGAGTTTCTTGTTCATTTAATAGGATTTAGTAGTTATGCTTTCATAGAAGTTTTTTATTATTTTTTTTTATAAAATTATTTTATTCACCTAAACTATTTATAATTTATGAGTTTATTTTCTTAATTTTGAATTTATTATTGATATTTATATAATCGGATTTATTTAAAGATATGAAAATGAATTTTTGGTTTAATCACTATCAAGTAGAGTACATTTTATGTTGAGTTACTAATTAAAATATTATATCAATATGATTAAAAAAATATTAGAAAAAATTTAAATCATTTTATTTTGATACTTCTTGATATATTTTTATTTTTTTTTATATCAAAATCTATTATTTTTAGCATATGAATGAAGATTCACAGTATTTTCTAAAAAAAATAATTGATTAAAAGTTAAAATAAAAATTTATTATATAATATTATTACATATATTATAAAGGGTAGTGATATTGTTACAACTAAATTTTTAGGATTAGAGAATTTTTAAATTTTTTTGCTTTTACTTTGGACAATGTTAACCTTTTAAAATAATTTTCTTCGGTTTTATACAACTTAAAAAAAAAGAACCACAAAAATTATTTTTTATTGCTATTAAATTTTTATAAGAGTTTTTATTTCACTTTAAAATAATATCATATAGAAATTAAATATTTAAACTAATATTTTAAGGTAATCAATGATAATAACTAATGAGAAGAGTATATATAATTACATCGTATTAGTACTTAAAAGGAAGAAAATTTTAGTTAAATTAAGTAAATGAAAGTTAATTTATCAACATAGTGTTTGATAAAATTAAATGGTTAAAACTTGAATGATTAATAAATATAAACAATTAAAAAGTCTGAACAATTAAAAATTGAATGAAAAAAATTATTTGATAATATATCTATTTAGAACATCTGAATGATATATAAATTATCATTATAACCTTCTAAAATATTTTAAAAAACTGTTTAATATTCATAGTAATGCATTGTAATTAAATTGTAATTAAAACTTTATCTAATAAATTTTTTAAAATATACTAACATATAAAAAAGAAATTTAAATATAAAAAAAATACTAATATATTTTTATGAGATTTTAAAATATATTTTTAAAATTTTAATAAATACTAAATATAAAATTTAAAATTTTTTAATATATTTTAAAATATAAAATTTATGGTCACCTTATAACAAATATTTATAGTTTACTTATAATTAAAGAATGACATGAGCATAAAAAAGTGAGTTTAAAATAAGGTCAAAAATATCATTTACTTTACAAATTTTTAATAAGATATACTTTTTATTTACTTAGTTTTGGGTCTGATCGAATAAGAGGAATTAAGACATCAATTATATGAAAACAAACAACTTCCTATTTTTGAACTAATATGAAGTGGAGCTATTAAGAAGTATTAAAATCCAAATAGATATTTTTGACCCTAATAAATTTAATTCTGATAATATCTACACCCTTTTATAAAATTTAAACTATACAATTTTTAATCATATCATACATTTATAATTAATAAAAATCACAATTTGAAAATCACTTAAATCATGTGCAATCACTTGAATTATGTGCAATGCAGATATGAATTTGCTAGTATAAATAAAATATCTACAATTAATGTGCATATTTAATTAATTTTTTAAATGAATTTACATTTATGTCCTACCTTTTTTATATTTATGTCCTATTTATTTAAATTAATTATTAAATATATATTTTAAAGATAACAAGATTTATAATAAAAATTAAATGACTCATAATATGTTTAAATGAATCATATGATGAATTATTTCATCTTCTAATCCCTTTGATTAAATTAAAAATTAAATGATGAAAATTTAAATATTAAATAAAATAAGTGATATAATTTTTTTAAAAGTCTAAATAATTTATATTCGATGTAATTTTTAAGTTAAAAATTTTGACTTTTATTTTTTTAAGTGATAATTAATTTAATTTAAATTTTTTTATATGAATTTAAACTTTTAAAATAAGTGTTATTTCTTTAATTTTTTTTTAGAAAAAATAAAATCTCTATTATATATATATATATATATATATATATATATATAAGATGAATTTTAAGTCAGTGAATAGGCTTTTTTCCATATGAATAAGATTTCTGACATTCACGTATCCATTGCCCTATGGCCTCTGCCATATGCCACATTTAATTTTGCTGGCCCAACAAATGATAGAGAGACCACAAGGCACTGTTTCTTTATTTATTTTTTTGTTCTTGGTGATAAAATAAATACTGATTTCTGTACAATTTTACATCTTATATTTTTAATTTTATTAATTTAATTCATAATTTATTAATTTAATTTCAATGATATTCAATAGGTTTAAGACATCTGTTGTACTTCAAAAGCCTAAGAGCTACCCATATGAATCTTCAAAAACATTTTTTTTATTAGTAATTTGATGAGTCCCATAAACATATATATATATATTTTTTATTTTCATAACAATGCTAAGAGGAAGAGAGAATTGTGGTTTTAGGGTATAATAATTATAAATAATTTTCTAAATTATAGTAAAATTATTTAAAAGTGAGAAATAGGGTACAATTGCAAAATACTCTCAAATTTAGAGTAAACTAGCAACCAATAAAATAGTACAACTTTTTAAGATATTTACTTATAAATGTTTTTTTATCTTTTTTATTTAATTTCTAGTCAACTTATGACTTTTATTATATGTAATTCATACATGCTTACAAAATATAATTGAGAGTAAATAACTTAAGACATGATTGAATGAGAAGGGGACATAACTATAGAATTGCAATTCTTGTATATTTTTTCACCCTTTGCCAAAAATTCAAGTAGATGGGCTTTAAATTGAGGTCCATGAGCCATATACTTCACAAGTTCATTGTGACAGGTTTTCCCCATTGCCACTAGCTCAATACAACATTTTATGGTAACAGTGTTGCTCTTAAATATTGAGTTGAATATTTCATTTCCCCATTCATGAGTTATTCGCCTTCCACATTGATTTAAAAATTTAATAATTCCAACCATTTGCTGTGGTGATGGTGATGGTGAATTGATTGCAATTGTTGGATTTGAAGAACTTAGAATTACACCACTAACTATGATAAGAACTACCAAAAAATAAAAATTCTTACAATTTGCCATTTTGATAATAATATGCTAACAATTAGATTTAATTGAAGAGTTACATTGAGGATGCATTTGAACCTCAATTTATATATATACTAGCTTTAAACCTGCTTTATTAATAATTTTTTCATTAAAATTTCATTGAAACTTTAAAAAAATGTTATAATATATTAATATGGTACAAAATTAATAATGATTATTTATTTTAAAAATAAATATGAAATACATTGCTTAGCTCCTAACAATTAAGCATAATAACATTAGTCAATATCAGCATATTGTGTGATTATAAAATTATTAATTTATTTTAAATTTTTTATTTTTAATATTATCTAAAATATAAAATTTCATTTATGTATGAGTATAAGTATATATTATCATATAATATATATATAAAAAATTGTATATATTTATTATAAGATATTATTTTCTCATTTTTCTTCATGTATATTAGCATATATATAAGGTACGTTTTTACTCATTATATATAAATACAATAATGTAATTAATACTATGTAAATTAACTTTTTTTTGAAAGAAATGTAAATTAATCTTTAAAAAATATATATTGTAAAAGCCAAATATTAGATTTATTTTATAATCAAGTATATTAATTGATACTACAATGTTAGACTTATAAATCAATTTATTGAACTATTAATTAAATTTCTTATTAACTAACCTATTATTTATCATTCATCATTCAATTGATTTCTTGAGCCATTTTTAGGAAGGTAAACAACGGGAAAAGTGTAAATGCCTTTCCTTTCCTTTTTTATTTTATTTTATTTTTTGTTCTTTAAAGAAAAAGTCTTGTACTGCAAAAAATTTCCATATTTTGTTCCAAGTTTTAACTTGAAAATTGCAGCAATTTGATTCCTGGATTTGAACTTAATAAATAAAATTTTAAGAAAATGAACTAAAATTAATGGACCAGAAGTTGAAACAATAACAATTTTGATCACAAAAGGTCTGAAAATACTATCTTTCAGAATTGCCATCTCCCAATTTTACATGAATCATGCAAAGATCGTCACGAAAACGAGTAGAAAAGCATATTCAATAATTACAGAATACACTACAGCATTAAAATTCTATTAAAGAGTGCAACAATCAAACTGTAAAACGGGCATAAAAGGAGTTTACATTGCATCCTCTTCATAAAATTAGGAATTG
The DNA here is from genome assembly GCA_948193065.1 of Aleurites moluccanus. NCBI lineage: Eukaryota > Viridiplantae > Streptophyta > Magnoliopsida > Malpighiales > Euphorbiaceae > Aleurites > Aleurites moluccanus. The sequence continues at coordinate 9,673 of CANXYC010043029.1, forward strand.
AATTGTTACAATTTAAAGGGGAATGACAAACTATAAACAACTAAAGGGGGATGGAGAGGAAAAATGTCAGCGGAGACTTATGCCTCAGGTAAAGATTTGTGGGCATAAGTTTTAATATCTGTGCAGTTGGCGAACATATATTGGAACGTTTTAACAAGGATGGCAAGTGAATGAAAGATTCAAAATTGACCTGCCCGAATGTCTCTATCTAGACGATCTGCATTAAGGGTCCCGGGGAGCTCCCTGAAGTCTTCATTGAATATAGAATATGCACTGCATTATCAGAAAATAATGAATAAGACTAAGAAACAGCATATGTTAATTTGCAAGATGTATCAAGTTTGCAATTACATTTTCAATGACACTAGGAAGAAGATACAACTGATGCATTGACAGACACGCAGGAGAGCAACAAAACCACTACAGACAACAGTACAATAACTAACAACGGATATGTAAGAATTTAGCACAACACTAATACAGATCACAGAACATGAATGATTACCATGTAAACAACAAAGAACATGAGAGAGTAATTAGGAATGACATGAATGAACTGAAAGGGTTAAATGAAACAGGCAATGGGTCTGAATACAATGTACATCTCCATTTCAACATAATCATAATGGACTCAATTTATCTACTTTCAGCTAGTTCCCCCTGCTTCACCCCTCTTCAACCTCCAAAAGACAACAATTTTTGAAAGTAGTGCATACCTAAGATCACCAGCTTGCCGCCGTCCAAGATTAAAGAAGATGATGGAAAAGCCTGTGGCAAGTATCTAAAAAGGCAAAAATTACATGGTAACAAGAAATCAAGATACGAGTCATGAGAAATGAATTTAATCAATTTTTATCATGCAAAAGATACAAGTAACAAGATAGAGTGTACTATGCAACATAGCAATACATTCTGGACCCCTGGATTTTGCTTTGCTATTTCTAGTAATATTAAACATGACCCAAACATAATGATAATTAGATTGGCAACATGCCAACATGGGCTGCTTCTTGGGCTGGACAAATCAAGTAAAACATAAATTTTAAAGGGATAAAAAACACACTTTCTTCATTACAGTCAACAGGAAATGTGCTCTAATCCACTGCTAGTTGTTCTTTACCATGAATCTATTGCAAGTAGGTTAAAAATTATTGGACCAAGAAGAACTAGCCCTTGAGCCTGCTTACTGATATATGAGGTTGAAATTAACTAAAGCCTAACAACTTCAGTTCAGATTTTACTCGAGCATCTATCAACAAACTTAGTTTGGAGCCAAACCTGATATAAAAGCACCCACCACTTTCTTTCTTTCTTTTTTTTTTTGAAAAAATTGTAAATTAATGGCAGTACAGTATTCTGTCTTCAGCTTATTTTTTGAAAAAGAATGTGCTGGGTCTGCATGGTATATCTACAACTTTCTGTTTTCTGCTTATTCTTTTGGAAAAGTGTTTCTTTGATATAATAATCTTTTCCGATGTAATCAAAGTAATTACTGAACAAATAAAACTGTTATCACGTATTCATAAAAAATGGGAACAAAGGAGAAGCAACTTACATATAAAGGTCCAAGATCCCATCTATGTGCAACAGGTGCCAAAATGAACCATAAAACAATTACAATCCACATCTTTAGACTGACATTGAAAAGTGCCATCAGAAGGATATCTATCATTAAAATTGGAAAGAAAAATGATCAGCAGATTTTTATTTATAAAATGTAAAAGCAACTCCACTAGATGATTACCAGGAACCTTCAATTTATCATGCAGACAAATGTAAAGCCTCCTTTTCCACCGACTTGTTGATTGCGGCAGCTGGAACTTCTGGATGCTCAAAAATTAGGAAAAACTATTAAGCTTGAGCAATAATTTATATTATCTAAGTATCTAGAACTATTTCAATAACATTACTTATTCAAATGTACCAGGTCATCATCATCATCAAATCCATCCCGAAGATGTTTCGCTGGTGGCTTTGGTTTGACAGCAACAATCAGGGAATCTAGGAAGCGAACAGAAAATAAATAGATTTCAGACGACAAACACCAGGTAAAGTAAGAACTTTTGCAGAATCTAAACTAGATATTCTCTGACTGAATATTAATAAGAAAAACTAACATGTGCTAGTTCATTACTTATTATTTGTAATTTTAGCACCAAGCAATATCATTATGTTGACAACAAATAAAACCATGAATATGATAATTTTAATTCTCAATTAACTTTATTTCCAAAGTCACATAGGAGACTTCAATAAACTAGGTTTTGTTTGTCAAAATCTGCAACTCTTGCATTTGTTGAATTAGAATGGTACAACAATTTTCAACCCTTTTTTTTTTTCTGTTTCACAGCACTTTCATTTCAACCAAAGCTAATATCTAACACAATACAACAATTTTCAAAATATTAAATCATGAACCTTATGATTAATAAACTTTTAAAAAATAATTATTTTAAAAAAATAAAAAGAAAAGAAATAAGCATTACTCGAAAAAGGGCAGTTTAGTTTGGGGGGAGCTTTAATGGTTCCTTCTTAGCTCTAGTAGTATTAGTATTATGTGGGTGTTTGGCAAAATTTTTTGATGTAACTGTTAACTTTTTGGTTTTTAACACCAGTATCAAATCCATTTGGTTAATGATAGTTTTTAGCTATTAAGTAGTTAAATAGTTGCACTTTGCAAAAACTTCAATTTGGAGCTTTTTTTGAAAAAACTTCTATTTATTTAAATAAAAAGACTAAATTATCATTTTAAAAATAATATTTAAATAAAAAAATAAATATTAATATTTATCCTCAATGGTCATTAAATATATTAATAACTAACAGCTAATAATAATTTTATCAAATACTTACAACAATCAGCTATTAAGTAATAGCCATCAGCTATTAGCTACCAGCTAACAGCTATCAACAACAGTTAACAGTTAATAACTATTACGAACAGCTAAACTAAATGGGACCTATATATACCACATGATAGGATAGCAGCATAGTGTGAAGAATGGAGTGTGGAAAATCCAGCAAAACAACCAAGTCAAGCAGCAACATTGTATATAATATTAGGACCTACATTATGGAAAAACTAGACTATGGAAACTCTCAACAGTGAAGAATAGCTAATATAGAATTCTCAAAGCATGAATTACACAGCTTATCAAAAGAGACACAAACTAGTCCTTTTTGTTAAGAAAGGACACTTTAATGAATTTTACATGGCAATATCTGACACTTGTGAGATACTGGCACTCCTAGGATACTTCCTGAATTCATTGCATAATATCTAAATATGCACAAAAATTGGACATTCATTTAACATGTCTACACTGTATCCCCACTGTATCCATACCATATTCATACCTTATAACAAGGTAAAAAATGAAGTTAAATTAAAGATCCCACGTCCTATAAATGAAAAATTCTAGGGTATGCCATATAAGCATATTTATGGACGAGAGAATTCTATATGAACTAGTATATTTCTTTAGCTTTATTTATTTATTATACTTTCATATTCACAATGGAAGCCAAAATAATTTGAAAAGCAAAACGCCTACATAAATAATTGTTCTTTTCATCTTCAACTTGTATAAAAGGCTTAATGATTTGCAGATGATCTTCTATACAGAAACATATATCAAATTGATGTATCCTATTCATAGCTATACTACTTTCATTTTTAATGGATTTGCCATATCAATTTACTTTTCACCATACTGTATCTTCTATATATTGTATTGGTACTTCCTAGTAACAGTTGGAAGGTAAAGATAGAGTAAGCCATCTACACATGTCAAATCTTGGCAAATCCTCTACTATCAAATGAAACCTTCAAGTCACTGGAGTAGGAAAGTAGGGCAATCACTAATGTTGTCAAAATCATAGTAGGCTGCATGATTCTTAACCTCACCTCGATCCATTTCCTAGTCCAACACATCTAAGATGGCAATGTTGAGGAAGAACCTCTTTGGAGCAGCATCCTTTAATGCTGTAGCACAATATACACTGAAGCAAATGGCACAGTAAGGTCCCTTAAGATGCTGATTATTAGTTCCCTATCATTGGCAAAAGTTCAAAGTTGTTAGAATTCCAAAACTTGGTTTCTTTTGAGTGTTAAGCTACAGGCACCTCAAATTGGAGCTTATTTCATTTTTAACATTCTTACAGTATTATCTTAAGTCTGCTACTGGATCAAAGATTTAAAATTATCAAGCTAAAGAAAGCATGAAAAGCTAGAAAGACAACTAAACTCGTATGTTAAGAAAATGACACCCCATGCTCCTACATCCAATAATTTTTGTGAAAAAAATTCACCTAACTCAATAGTAGAAAGACAAATATATAACTCAACTAGATTACACAACGGAGATGCCAAGTGACTTGAGATTGAAAATAGCCACAGTGCACACTTAATTCCTTTATGAACAATTTAGGTTATTCTTGGACCTCTTTTTCTTTGTATTATGTTATTTGTAAATCAATATTTCCATAAACGTTTAACAGAATTTTCATAGTTTTCCCTAAATCTTATTGAAGATAAATTATGCTTGGAAGCACAAATTCTAAGAGACTAATGTTGAATGAAGATCCATACCGCCATTCTTGAGGTGAAGAATTATATCATCATCATCTCTGCTATCATGTAATACATTCCCATGCAAGATAAGCCTCAAATTATCAATTGGTAGACGATTATTTTCAGCGATCAACTTTCTCAAATCACACACCTATAATAATTGAAAATAGTTAAGAAACATATACAAAACCAAACCAGAAATCATATACAGAGAGAGAGGCGTACATACTTTGATTAGAGAAGGAACAAGAAGGTGAGATGGAGGAGAAGGGCCGATTGTTTTGAGAATGATTTCTACCAAATTCTTATTATCAGAATTATCGATTTTGCTTTGCTTGCAATCCTCTTCTATGATCTCTGCCATACCTCTAATTTCGATTTGATTTTGGATCTTCTTCTTCTACTACTACTTCTATATGTTTATTTTTCAATTTTGAGTTTTGTTTCTCTTTCCGACTCGGAACAGGTCTCCCTGAAATCTTCCGAGAATTCTTGACCCATTAGTTCAGGCTCGGCCCATCTTAATAATGGACTCAATTACTGACCCATACTTTGTTTGGAAAAGAAAAAGGAATTTATACCTCATTTTTTATTTTTCATTTTTAAACTTTTATTTTTTTTAAAAAATATGATATTTTACCTTCTTTTTTTTTATTTCATATTTACTATTTTTTTTTCTCGTTTCTTATGTGGCTCATAAGAACAAGGCTATAACAAATTATTAGTCTATGTTCTTCTATTTTATTTTATTTTATTTGGATTCTCCTACTCTTTCTCTTCTATTTGTTTATCTCTAAAATCTAAATTCCATGTAAATCAAACTCTTAGCCATGGAATTATCCTTAATCTTTTTTTTTTTACTCTCAATCTTCATCTTCTAGATTTCTTGATTCAGTTTTTTAGCGTCAAAAAACTAATTATTTAGCCTCATTTTTCTTTGATTCTTTTTTCACTTGAAAAAAGATCTATTTATTTTTGATTTCGTAAATATAAACGTTTCAGAAAGTACATTCCAACATTTATCATCGTTGTTTAACATTTATTCTCAATTTTCATTTTTTTAGTGAGTTAATTTTTAATATATATATTTTTTTATTTTTCTAGCATATATTTAGTTGATTTTGGTATTAATTTTTGGTATATCATTTTATTTTTCTGGTATATATTTGGTTGATTTTAATATTAATTTTTTATATATTTCTTTATTTTTCTGATATATATTTAGTTGATTTTGGTGTTAATTTTTGGTATATCTTTTTATTTTTTTAGCATGTATTAGGTTGATTTTGGTGTTTATTTGGTTATTTTTTAATGTTAATTTGTGGTATATCTCTTTATTTTCTAGTATATATTTAGTTGATTTTGGTGTTAATTTTTGGTATATCTGTAACACCTCAAATTTTTTAGTATTTATAAATAAGACCTTATAACTAATATAGTTGACTATATAGTCCTTAATTAGACAATTAAACGTAAAATAATAATTTAGTACTTGAATTTCAATTTGTATACTTAAAACATCTAATTTAACACAGAAATTTACCAAATTAATTTTAAGACCTAAAATTTACATGATAAATAAATTATGAAAATTATTAGTATCTAAAATGTGTTTTGGAGTCAAAGTATAAATATTAAAACTTTTGAGGCAAGTTTGCAAATAAGAAAAGTTGAGAGACTAAATAATAAATATAAAAAATTCATAAATATCTAAATATTATAGAGAATTTCATTTTTGGCTTAAAAACTTTCTTCTTCTTTCACTTAGTGGCCGAACTACTCTAGCTTCTCTTCCCCCTCAATTTCTTCTTCTTCTTCCAAAATTCCTCCATCTAAATTTCATTCAACTTAAACCCAATTAATTTTATCCCTTAAATTAAGCCTAAACACCTAATAACTATAAGAATTATCACTAAAAACCTAAAGAAAAACCAAAATAATCAAAGGTAGTGAAGTTGAAAATTTGAAGAAATTTGAGGTAAATGATCTAAACTTGATTCTTTTTCATTAATATGATTAGTATAATAGTATTAGATGATTATTTAATTAAATAGAAGTATATATTAGGTTATAGGTGGATTTGAGCTTGAGTTACAAAACCTAGAATTTGATATGGAAGTGTTTAATTCAAACTAAGTTTAGATTATGATTTTTCATATTAAAATTAGTCTAAAATATGCTAAATTTATATTGTAGAAACAAGAAATCAAAAGAAGAATGATGACGATGGTGATGAAGGACAAGTTGCCATTAGGTGAATTTTGAAGTTTTTAAGGTGTTTTTGCTTCAAATAGCAATTAAGGTGAGTTATAAATACAATATTATACCTATTTGAATCCTTGATTGGAACCAAAAATTCCTCCAATTTTCCATGTCATGGCCGAATGGCCCTTATTGATTTCCCTTTGGAGTTTTATCAAATCCTTGCCTAATTTTACCTTGTTTTATATGTTATTTAAATAATCTTGATATTTGAAATTACTATTTGTGTTGAATTGTTATTGATTGATAAAATTGGTTCATAAAAAAATTAACCTAAATCTTTGTTAATTTGCTTGAAAACTTATGTATATGAAGTGTTTGTTAAAATGTCCCAGTAAAACTAAAAGATAATCCACCAAGTGTTTGATCTATAAATTTATATTATTTGACATATGAGTCCCAAAAAAACTTAAACCTAATTTGATCCATGATTTTTTATTTCATTTTATATGAAAATTCACATTTGGTAATATATTTATTTGATATTGTTAGCCTTTAATGTGACTTAAATTGTTCATTAGAAATGTTGATTTATTTGTTATACTTTTCTTATGTTGTTGTTACCCTATATGAGCTTAATAATATTTTGATCCTCATTATACATTATACCTGATAACATGACAAAACTACCTTCTGAAGAGGTAGTGGATGAAAACAATCATTGATGTGCACATTGAATAAATTTTTAACCCTAACTAGGAAGAGTTAAATCCTAACTATAAGGTTTGATCAACCTTATATCAATACACGAGTTAAGCTACTATAAATGTAGCTAATGAGTTATACGAGTACGAGGTTTTATATCTGTTATATTTTATTTTCCCTTATTTTACCTATCCATTGATTTATGTGACTTAAATTTTCTTTATTACTTTTGTAGTGCTACTTGTTCCATTTGATATGAGCATTTGGTAAATTATTTGTTACTTACCTAATATTTATGCATAATAATATATTTATAACTCACTGAGTCGTAAAACTCATTTCTTTGGTGGTTTAAAATTTTTCTGGTCAAAAGTAATTGGAAACAGTTTCTGAGACTTTCTTCTTCTACAGAGAAACCGAGCTTCTCTTGTCATATAATTAATCTATACTTCATTACTTTTGTGATTCATAGTAGCTCCATGGTTAAACTAAATTAAATAGTAGTTTATATGTATATTATGTAATTAAATAATGAAAATGAATGAATTAACAACTTTTGGAATTTATAATTAAATGTTTGATGATGGGTTGAGATATGAGGAAATTGTGTTGAATTTGATTTGTGAAAATTGGTGATTGAGGAGTTCATAGTAGATGTTTTATGAGTGTTGGTAGTGTATGCGGGTTTCATACTTTAGGACCGTCATGTTTTATTTTTGGAACGTGACGATATATTTTTATTTTTCCGGTACATATTTGGTTAATTTTAGTATTTATTTGGTTGATTTTTGTGTTAAGTTTTGGTATATTTCTTTATTTTCTAGTATATATTTAGTTGATTTTGGTGTCAATTATATCTTTTTATTTTTTTAATATATATTTAGTTGATTTTGGTGTTTATTTGGTTGATTTTAGTATTAATTTTTAATAAATTTCTTCTACAAAGGATTTAAGAGAAATAAAGAAAAAGATAAATAATTAACAACTAAGTGAATCATTGATAAATTGAAATTGTAGGAGCTCTTTACCTTCTACGAAAAAAGAGCAATGAGATAGTATAGTATACTTAAAGGACAAAAAGTGTTGTTGTAGAAAAATACGAGTTCAGTTGTAAATTTTTCCCTTCGCCTTCAATGCGAGAGGTTTTCCTTTATTTCTTCATTCTAAAAATTGTCGAAAGAGACAGTGAGAATGCAGAAAGATAAATAAATGTGAGAACTGTTGGGTGTTTAAATAAATGGTTCATTTTTATAATTATTCTTTATTGTTTTATTTTGAATTTATATAATTTAAGGATTTGTTTCGTTGAATTGATATATAATAATGTGAGAACTGTGATTGATAAACATAGAAAGGGAAAAGTATACTTATTCCTTTAATGATTGTGTTGCATTAAATAAAGTATAGTCGTTGGTCAAAAATAAGTATTGAAGTGAACGAAAATATATTTAATTTGGAGCTCACACTGTAAAATTATATTTATTGTTTTAGAAAATTATACTTTTAAAAAGAAAAATTTTATGCCGTAAAAATTGTCATAAATATATAGATAAATATGGATATTCATTTATCTATCCCACTACTCATAAAATAAATGTAAATGTCCATTCATCTATCCCACTACTCATAAATTTTTATATTTAAGTTTAATTTTATTACACCATTTATGTTGTAATTTATATTGTAATTTATGTTGTAATTTATGGTGGGTTTATATATTATAACATATGATGAAGGTGAACCCTATAAATGTAATATCTGCCATTTTGAAGTGCATTTGTTGATTTTATTTGTTTGGAGAATTTTAAATTTAAATGAGAAGTTTGAAAATTTCAGAAACTTTTGTTTTGAACTGTAGTAGAATTCAGTGTTGACCATTACTTACTCTTAAAGACATAATTGAGTAAAGTGTAAAATATGAAAGTTGTTAATTTATATCTTATCTATAATTCTGTAAAATGACTTGGTAAAATTCTGAGTATGTGGTGAGTTGTGTCTATTTGAGTAAGACTGGTCTGGATGAGAATTCCTGCAGGGATGCAGTGCATGTTTGGAATTTCTGGGAATAACTGAGATAGAATTTGTTGAAGTTGTAAACATGAAATATGTTTCTGTGTATGTTGAGATGATGTCTGTAAAATTTCAAAATTTTTGGATAAGTATATTTCAGTGGAGAGTATTTTGTATCAGGGCTGCTCGGTTAGATTTTGATGCAGGAATCTAGGTGACTTTTGGAGAGTCACTACTATCTGTATGTTGATTAGTTGATGTGAAATTTGGATATGTTGTGCTTCTGTCTGTTGATTTTAAGTGGCAAGAAGAATCGGTAAGTTTGGACTTTTATAGCTCAATTGCGAGCTAGCTTAAGGTGGGATGTTCAGGCAAGAGTTAACTTGGAAGTATTTGGTTATGGAGAGCCAGCCTTAAGCGAGAAGGCATTTCGCGAGCTGGCAGTGCGAGACGGCATTATGGCAAAGTGGCGAAGAGGTTCGGCGAGGAACTTTGGCGAAGAGGTTCGGCGAGGAGCTTTGGCGAAGAGCTAAGGCGAAGAGCAGTTGGCGAAGAGGCACTATGCGAGGAGGCATTGTGCGAGGCGGCAGTTCGCGAAGAAGTGAAGAGGTGAAGGAGAATTTCTGAGATGGCTTATGCAAGGACGAGTCACAAGGAGAGTTTGGCGAGGCAGCATGCGTGAGTTAGCAAGTGTGAGCTGGAATGTGCGAGGCAGCGATGCCGGATCAAAAATGGCGAGCTGGGAATGCGAAGTGGGCATGGCGAGCTAGTTAGGCGAGGTGGCCTTGCCGAGGCAGGTCTCGCGAGGCGAACTAGTCAGCGCGTTTCTGGACAGAGGCTTATTTAACCCCAGTAACCAGCAGCGATTTTCACGATTTTTCTTTCTTCCTTCCTTTGTTAATTTCAGTCATCTTCTCCAATTTGTTCCATATTTTGTTCTAAGGCATTAAGGATTAGATTAATGCAATAGACTTCCAGATTAGTCTGTTATTAAGGCAGAATCATCAATTTGAGCAGAGTTTTGCAGAAAACTCAGTTTGAAGGAAATAAGATAAATTTTCTTGCTAAGCTATTTTCTTTGGATTTATCTAAGTCTATGGGTTAGGATAATTAATTCGGGGTATACATAATTTATTGCTAGTGATCTGAAGAAATTAATGGTAATTAATGTGGAAGAATTTTTGGAGATTAAACTGTTGTGAACAGTAACTCCGAAATTTAATGTGGAAATTAATGCAGTTTTTCTTTAAGGGAATTAATGGGATATTGTTGGGAATTAAGAATAGAGATTCTAAGATAATTAATTAATGAAAATCATATGGAATATCATTAATTTGGAGAACCCTAATTTTC
>CANXYC010043094.1:0-13986 GCA_948193065.1 Aleurites moluccanus
CTTCAAATCAACTCTAGACCTAAAAATTAGGTCATATAACATGCATATACATATATTCCATGCATTCACACATATTATAACACATCAATAAGAAAGGAAAAATTATTTCCCTAAAAGGTCCCTATTAGGGTTCCGGCTAAGGTGTTACAGATACTGGATTCTACGGGTGTTGGTCGCCTTTGGCATCTCCACCATCCTAGGATCGTAGAGTCCCAAAAACATATCATGACAGTAACTGAATGACAAAATGGATATTCATTAATTACTTAGATAATAATATGATAGTAAATGATTATAACAACTAATACTGGATTCTACGAGTGTCGGTTGCCTCTGGCATCTCCCGCATCCTAAGACCATCATGTTTCAAAATCGGGACGTGACAGAGGTGGTATCAGAGCTTAGGTATATATGAATATGTCATATCTCGATTTTGGAATATGACGGTCTTAGGATGCAGGAGATGCAAGAGGCGACCGGCACCCGTATAACTCAGTATCATATACTATAATCAAAAACTATTAATTAATTAATCAATTTATCAATTAAGTTCCATTCTGGCATTTTGTAATCTATATGTAATTCATTCTGCAATTGGTTGTAATTACCATTATCTCATGCCATAACATTAAATAAACTCCATATTATGCCATACATACATAATCATAGTCTACTATGCCATATACACAACCCATGGAGCAACTAAATTATACAAAAAAAATACAGTGTTAAAAATAATTACACTGCTGTATAGACGCTGCATAATTCTTCAGGAAACAACAGTCGGGAATCTGCCTTCTACTCTACACCTAGAAAGGGGAAATAATGAAAGGGTGAGTATAAAATACGGAGTGAATCTAACATGCATCGACCAGAAGAAATGACTTGAATATCAATAAACAGTAGGCAGATGATCAATGAATATTGATCTGCTCAACAATATTTGAATAAGGAATCAGAATACAGTGAATGACTATAGAATCAATAATCAGGTCAATGAATCTATATCACATGGATAAGACAGACAAAGGGCTATGAAACTCATATCATATGTAACAATCATGTATCAATATACATAAGACTGATTAGGTCTTATGGCTAGGATTGTTAACCCTTCCTAGTTAGGGTATCATTATACAATGTGCACATTGCCGATGGTATGTATCTACTACCCGTCGGAGAGGCAACTCTGTCAAATCTCATTGGAATCAATAAAAGCATGGAACAAGTCAATCAAAATCAATAAACATCAATATTCTCATCAAGTAATAGCTCATGAATTAAATCGAATGAGACTACAATAAAGCAATGAATAAGCAATGGAAGAAGTAGTAAACATAGGTATTAAGAATAGCAATAAACATTGGAATGATTCAAAAGTTGGACAATCAAAGTCAAGAAGTTGGCTCAATTGGCATGCCAATATCGCTGGCAATATTGACATTCAAATGGTAGGCCTATGGCGAAATGATCTAGGCATTTTGTCAAACATATGGTGTGCAACAATGAATGGATAATTTGGCTAGGTTATGGTGTAACATTGATATTTCCCATATAATCAACAATCAACTCACAATGTAGGCAACACAATAAACATCAATTTTCCAACAATAAACACAATTAAAAGGATCAAATTAGCTTGTGAAATATGAAGAAAAACAAGACAAAAATCAAAGGATGAATAGTGACATGAGGTTCGACCAAGAATGGGTTTCCAAAAGAGAATTCCAATCAACATTTCAATGCTTAGAACATGTTAAATGATGCATATTAAACTCACCTCACATTTCAAATGATCTAGGAAAATTGATTTTCGACCTTAAACTTCAAAGGAGGCAAAAGTCACAACATTCCAATTCTTTATTTTCTACACCAAATCAATCACAAATAATTCATCAATTAGCCTCCAATTAATATAATCTAAGCTTAATTAACATTAACTAACACTAATTCAAATAGCTAAATCACACAACTGGAACTAGGGTTTGGAAAAATGGGGAAAATCACCAAATGCATCAATTGATGTAATTAAACACTAAACCCATATAATTCATCATCTAATACATCTAAATCACCTAATTAATCAAAGAAAACACTTTGTTACCTTTGAATGATGTCCTAGCCGAAATCCTCTTCTAATTATTCATTGATTTACTTTGAGTTTTCAAGAGAATTTTTGATGGAAATAAGAAGAAAAGGTTGGATTAGGTGTTTTCTTCAAATTTTCCTTAAGAAATTTGCTTGAAATTGGTGGGAGAAGAGCAAAGGTGGTTCAACCAACAAGAGGAAGAAGAAGAAGATGGCCAAAAATTCTTCTAATTGTTGCTTATATAGGTGGGTTAAATGAAAAATTACATTTAAGTCCTCAAACTATCCATTAATTAGACTTTGACCCTATTTACTTCTGTAATTTGTTTTGACAATTCTGTTAAGAATTAGATTTAAAAGTGGAAACTGAAATAGCATCTTTTTATTTGTACTTTATTATGAAAATAGCTTCAGAGCCATTCTGAAACTTAGACTGTTGGTTTCCCACTATACTCCTAAAGTTCAACTTATTTATGATTGGGTTAATCATATTAACACCCATGCATTTTTTCATATTATACTAATACATCCCTCTGTTTTTAAAATTATATTAAAACACCTCTGCATTTTGCTTCCGTTAAAATTTAAAGTCCTTTCATCCAAAAATATGTTAGTTTACTATAAAAAGTCCAAAACACCCTTCATTTTCATTTTGATTTTCTATCCTTACCACTCTACTCCTTTCTATTTCAAATATGAAAAATTAGATTAAAAAAAAAAATCAATTTTTCCCTTTTGTCCACAAAGATATCAATCATGACATTAACCAAATGAAATTATCAAAGAATTGAAAATAAAAAAAATGAGAAAACACAATTCTCAAAGAGAAAACCCTGATTCTATATCACATTCTTTAGAGAAAAGAACTATCCTTCCCTGACCAACTTTGAGTCTCACTAATGTAGGGAAACTAGCAAGGAGCGTCACGCCTATCACTGCCAATAAGCTACCTCTCCAATTGAAGGGGAAGGCAAACAAAGTGCAAATTTTGTGTTGTCAGAATCTCCATCTGGCCCCCTAATCTCCTTTGATTCCGAAGACAGGCAGCTAGATCAGATGGGATTGGACCGGCATGAGAAGGAAAAGTAGAATGAGGAGGGACTTATACAACCTGGGCATCCTCAATTGAAGCTTTTTCTGGAGGAGTTTAGACATGTTCGATTTTCAGAGATTGATTTTGAACAGACGGAGATGACTTCTGTCAATAGGCCATCTCCAATATCTATGGAACTAAAAATGCCACATCACCTTTACCCGCCTTACACGACAAAACAACCACCACATTAACAAACTTAAGCCAAAGCCATAGATTCATGATCCAAAATAGAACAAACTCCATAAATATGAGCAGATGATTTCACAATTATCACACGTTCCTCTTCAGTCACCTCAAATTTTTTAAAACAAATAACTATTAATTCTATTGATAAAAAATTTGAGAAAAACAATCAACACCATGAGCAACCAGCTTGAATTCCAACCAATCTCGATTCCACAAATCCAACCAGTCTCAATTCAACAAATCCAATAATAAAACCCAAAGTCCCATAGAAACTTTTTTAGAAATCCAACCATAAAATCAGATCATCGTTGCTCATAGAGTGCCTTACTTGTCTTTGCTCTTGAGGTGCCGGTGATGGAGGCTGTTGAACGAGGGATGCATAGCAGTGGCGGCGAAGTTTTCTGGAGGAGGAATGGATGACAGTGGCAGCGAAGTTTTCTGGAGGAGGAATGGACGGCAGTGGCGGCGAAGTCTTCTAGAGGAGGGATAGACGATGACCCTATATGTGCGGACGATGGTGATCGAACGACTGCTACAACCTCAAGTAGCTTCCACGAGCAGAAAGGAGCAGCAGAGACCATGGATCGAGGCTCGTCTTCGACCCTTTCCTTCATAGAGAAGTAAATGAAAAATGGTGGAGTTTGGCGAATGAAGAGAACACGGGACAGTGCTTGTGATTTACAATAGTGGTATTTTGGTCATATTGGTGGAGTGAGGAAGAGATGGTGATGGTGAAGGAGGAAAGGGAGAGAAAGAAGAAAGAAGAAAGAAGATTGAAATCAGGTAGGTAAATAAGGGGTTTTTTTGGTATTTAAATAAATATTTTAATTAAAAAGTTGACTTTTGGGCTTTGATTAAAGGAAAAATGAGAAAAATTGAACGGAAGGATCTAATTGTCTAACGGAAGTAAAATGCAGGGGTGTTTTAATGTAATTTTGAAAACAAAGGGATGTATTAGTATAATATGGAAAAATGCAGGGGTGTCAATGCAATTAACCCTATATGATTTTGCCATTACTTAAATTTTCAGTGTTTCTAAACATTTTTCATCTCTTTCTTTTCACCATAATTTCATATATAAATACATGATTCTTTACCCCTTGGTCTGAATCAAAAATTTATCTGTCAACCAGACTGCTATATCCCTGGGCAGTATAATTAATACTGACATTTTCTGGGATAGTGTCTCAAATGCATTCTAATTGTGTTTCAAAAATTATCCTTAGTTATTTCGGTGTTCCTAGACCAGTAATTTGTTATGCTATTGCTCAATTATGGTAGCATTTCCTAGGTTACTACATTCTACCTTCCTTCAAATAAATTCATCCTCGAATTTAAATAAACACATACCTTAATATTGGAACAATAATGGATATTTGTCCTTTATATCCTACTCGCTCTCCCAGGTACACTCCTCCATCGATTGATTCCTCCAAAGCACTTTTACCATCGATATCTGCTTATTTTGCAATTGTCTGACTTGCCGATCCACAATCTCTACAGGTAGCTCCTTATATAACAAGTCTTCTTTAACACCAATATCTTGTACCTCCAATATATGTGATGGATCAGGTATATACTTTCGTAGCATTAAAATATGAAACACCTTATGAACGTGGCTCAAATTAGGTGGAAGAGCTAATCTGTATGCCATATTACCAATCTTCTCAAGAATCTCAAATTCATATTTCGGTGACAATTTCCCTTTCTTCCCAAATCTCATAACATATTTAATAGGTGAAATTTAAAGGAATACATGATCACCAACTGCAAAGTTCACATCTTTCCACGTCGAATCGGCATAACTCTTCTGTCTGCTGAAAGCGGTCTTCATCCCTTCTTTAATAATAGGCACCTTTTCCATTGTCTCTTTTATCAACTCTGGGCCTTCCAACTGTTTCTCAACCGGTTCCACCCAACATACGGAGATCAGCATTCCCTACCATATTGTGCCTCATATGGAGCCATACCAATAGAAAAATAGTAGCTATTGTTGTAGGAGAACTCAATCAATGGCAGATACTGATCCCAATTACCCTTATAGTAACCTGCTCCCATTTCCACTCTGGCAACTCAATCTCCTGAAGCAAATATGCTAAAACTTAACTTGCTGATAGGCTAAGCATATAGAGACAAACTGAGCTACATCCCTCTTCATACTAGGCCACCAATACACATCCCTCAGATCATGGTATATCTTGGTAATCCCTGAATGTACACTATATGATGAATAGTGAGCTTCTTTCATAATCTGATCTCATAGCCCATCAATGTCGGGTACACATATCCACTTTCCATACTTCAATACATCATTCTCTACTGTGAACTCTACTACTTTACCATTCTGAACATCACCCTTAAGCTTTAGTAGGTATGGATCCCTATCATATGACACCTCAATATCATCAATCAATAGTGGTTTAACCTGAAATTGTGCTATCAGAGCCTGGTTTTGATCTTGGGATCCCAAATCTAACTCTACACCCATATCAGCCAACTCCTTCATCTTATGGATCAACGGTCTCCTGAAAACGGAGATGTGAGCTAAGTTGCCTATAGATTTCCTGCTTAGTGCATCCGCTACAATATTAGCGTTGCCTAGATGGTAAAGGATCTCACAATCATAATCCTTTAGCAATTCAACCCATCTGCTCTGCCAGAGGTTCAGATCCTTCTACTGAAGTATATACTGCAAACTCTTATGATCAATATATATCTCATATTTATCCCTATACAAATAATGCCTCCTTACACTACTGTGCAAACACTACTGTTGCCATCTCTAAATCATGTGTCGTATAGTTCATTTCATGCTTTTTTAATTGTCAAGAAGTATAGGCAATCACTCTCTGAAGCTGCATCAAAACACACCCTAATCTAATTTGGGAAGCATCATAATACACTATAAACTTCTCATCCTCTGATTGCAATGCTAACACTGGAGCACTAGTGAGGTAAGACTTCAAAGTCTGAAAACTGCTCTCAGACTCATCAGTCCACAGATATCTCTTCTGTTTCTAAGTTAGTTTAGTCAACAAAGCAACAATTCTGGAGAAATCCTTCACAAACCGTATGTAGTATCCTACCATGCCAAGGAAACAATGGATTTCAGAAACACTAGTAAGTCGAGGCCAAGTTGCAACTGCTTTAACTTTCTGAGGATCTACCTTGATACCATCCTTACAAATCACGTGACCAAGGAAACACACTTCAGTTAGCCAAAACTAGCATTTACATAATTTAGCATACAACTAATGCTCTCAAAGTGTCTGCAATACTATCCTTAGATGCTCTGAGTGATCCTCCTCACTCTTGGAATAGATAAAAATGTCATCAATGAACACTATGACAAACTTATCCAAGAATGGCTTAAACACTTTGTTCATCAGATCCATAAATGCAGCCGGTGCATTAGTCAACCCGAATGGCAATACCAGGAACTCATAATGTCCATATCAGTTCCTGAAAGCAGTCTTGGGTACATCACGCTTCTTAATTCTCAATTGGTGATACCCAGACCTCAAGTCAATCTTAGAGAAATGATTGGCACCCTGCAACTGATCAAATAGATCATTGATCCGTGTCAACGGATATTTATTCTTTACTGTCACCTTATTCAACTTCCTATAATCAATACACATCCCCAGAGAGCCATCCTTATTTTTTACAAATAGCACTGGAGCACCCCACGAAGTACTACTCGGTCTAATAAATCCTCTATCCAATAACTCCTGCAACTGCACCTTTAACTCTTTCAATTCTACTAAAGCCATTCTGTATGGAGGAATGGATATCAGATCAGTGTCTGAATACACCTCAATCTCAAACTCTATCTCCTTATCTGGGGGTAGACTAGACAATTCTTTAGGGAAGACATTACAGAATTCTTGTACTACTGGTTTCTGATTAATCTCTATAGAAGTCTTTTATACATCTATCACATGGGCCAGGTATGCTAAACAACCTTTCCTTATCATCCTTCTAGCTCGAAAAGCAGAAACAAAATTGATTCTAGATTCCTGTACATCACCCAGGAATTCAAACTCTGATTTCCCCTCAGGCTGGAATTTAACCCTCTTCTTATAACAATCCATAACTGCACGAAGTGGCGTTAGCCAATCCATACCAAGGATCACATCTAGCTCTAACACAGGCAGTTTAATCAAATCAGCAAGCAAAATATTGTCATCTATCTCAATCACACAATTAGGGTAACAATAATCCACTTCTATACTCTCCCCCATAGGTGTAGCTATCTCTAGAGGCACACTCAATAATTGTTTCTCTTTATTCAACTTAGGTAAAAATTGGGGTGAAACAAATGAATGCGTAGCACCAGAGTCAAACAATGCATCAGTAATCTGATTTTGTATAAAAATAGTACCTGTAACCACATTATAATATCTTTATGCCTCCCGAGTGTTCACAACAAAAACTTGCCCCTGTCCTCTGCCTGTTGGGGCCTGACTAATGCTCAGTGCCTGTCCTCTGCGTTTGCCCCTACTAAGAGTCTCTCTGGCAACATTCTGACTCATCTAAATAGTAGGCTGAGAAATTATAGCAGATGGCTGCTGATCACCCCATAACATCTACTGATAAAATGACCATGCTGCCCATATTTTAGACATGCACCTATTTGACGTCGACACTCCCCTCCATGCTTTATACCACAGAAACTATAGATAGGCACATTGGGCATCTATACAGAAGGTTTGGATGAACGCTATGAATAAGCTGGTGTAGACTGCACTGGAGGTCCCCTACTTTGTGTCCTCCTCCTCTGACTGCCAGACGGAGGTCTTTGATAAAACCTGGGTATTGGCTCACTCTGTCTAGGTTGGGAGCTACTCTCCCCCTCCTACCCTATGATCTAGGTCCTTCCTTCCTCTTTTGATCCCTCTTTGCTCTCTCTGACTTATATTTCTCTTCCATCTAATTAGCCTTATCAATGATGGTAGTCAAAGATGTGAACTCAGTAGCAAGTAGAGCATTATGCAATAAGGCATGCAAACCCCTCCTGAACCAGCTAATCAAATCTGCCTCAGTAGGAGCAATCTGTGTAGCATACCTACTCAATCTGATAAACTCCTCTGCATACTCCTCCACCGACCTACTACCCTGCTCGAGCTGCTCAAACTGTATCAAATTCCTGGTCTTCACCCTTGCTGTCAGAAACTCATCAATAAACCCTTGTCTGAACTCTGCCCAAGTAGGAGGATGATCACCATACAATCTGAGCACCATCCGTTGAGAAAGCCATATCTAGGCTTTCCCTTTCAACAACAACCCAACCAACTCAACTGGTCTAATATCAGAACAAGATAGTCTCCTCACTACCTTTTCAACCTGCTCAAAAAAGTCAATCAGCTCGTCTCCTCTGCCACCCCTGAACTCTAGCAGATTTAACTTAAAAAATCTAAACATAGAAACTCCTCCCTCATCAATAACTCAGTGGGCTCCCTATACAATAAGTTCTCCAAGAACTACAGCTGGCTGTACAGGAGCTGGAACAGGAACTGCAGGAGCAACAAGTACTGCAGCGGGTGCAACAGGGGGTGGCACTGTTACTGGAGCTAGAGGTGGCGGCATATTCTATCGTTCTCGCCTCAATTTTTCTAGTTCTCAATGTAATTCCATCATCCCTCACATCATCTCCATCCTCCAAGGGGTCATCACTCCTTTCTGTGTCATCTGTAGTCCGTCAAGATCTAGACGGTTCCTCTGAAATTGAAAATTTCCTTACTAGGTACTTGTTAGAGGCTACCTCTGCCTCTCTAGTATCCCTATCCATCTCTACAAACTATCAGAAAATAGAACACGTATTTAGTATATTACAAAAATGCAGAATACTCATACATACTTGACAAATACAACAAAAGACGATACAGGAATTCCTATGCTCCATGGTTTACTTAACTCTACCTATACTGTACTTAGTTATTATTTCTCTGTAACCTAGTTACTATTCATATATAACTTAAGCTCTGATACCACCTCTATCATGATTCATTTTTTGGGACGCGACGGTCCTAAGATGTGGGAGATGTCAGAGGCGACCGACACTTATAGAACCCAGTATCACATGCAATTACTAATTACCATCAATTTATTAGTCAATTACCTAATTGTTATTTATTCTGTCAACCTGTAGTCTGTCTGTAAATTATACTACAAATGGCTGTAACAATCATCATATCATGCTATATCATTAATTATACTCCATAATATGCCATACATATATGTTCATAAATTAACTATACCATATACAACCCATAGAGCCGCTAGATCATGAACATACAAAAATACAGTATTTAATATAATTACACTAATATCTGACACTGCAGAATTCCATAGAGAATCAAAAGTTGGAATTTTTGCCTCCTATTCTATACTTGGAAATGGGAAACAATGAAAGGGTGTGTATATAAGATACTCAGTGGATCTAATATGCATCGATCAATAATTATGAACTGGAATATCAATGAAGAATAGGCGGATGAGATAAATAGGTCAATCTGCTCAAGAAATAACAGAATACAGAATCAAGTACAGAAGATGACAGTAAAGCCAATACTCATATTAATGGAAAGTATATCATATGGACAAGACATATTTAGGGCCATGAAACTCATAAAATATGTGTCAAACACATATCAATCTCATATCAATAAACATAAGACTAATCAGGTCTTATGGCTAGGACTATTAACCCTTCCCAGCTAGGGTATCATTATAAACATACACATGGAAGCAATTCTATAGGTGATAAAAAAAACTTCATAAGCTTCATCAAAGGCATCAAAAAGGCATGGAAAACAAATCCAAAAGCCAAGCACAAAATCAAGCAAATCATGCCTATTAGGGTTCGGCCAAAATGGCCTTTTCACATATGGATTCCAATTTACGTTTTAACAATTTAGGCAAGTAATTTGATGCATAAAAGACTCACCTAGCACTCCAATTCACCTAGCAAAATAGCTTTGCTACCCAAATTCCTCAAATTCTCGTTATAGGCCAAAATCGGCGATTTTCTTCGATTGAATTTTCTACAACAATATGGACATCAATTAAACACCAATTAATAACCAATTAACTTATTCTATAGCTAATTTACACATCCTAATTCATATACTCAAATTCCAATCTTACAACTTCATTTTAGGGTTTGAAAATTGGAGAAAATTATTTAATGCATCAATTGATGTAATTAAACCATTTATCCAATCCTAACAACATCTAAACAACCTAATTAGACCATAAAATCAAACAAATAAATAACTTACCCCAAAAACCTATTTTGGCTGAAATCTTCAATGGAGTAATTCTTCAATTTCCTTGGATTTCCATGGTTGAATTTGATAGATTAGTGTTTGTATGGTTTTAGTTTTAGGTTTTCAACAACTTCCTTTCACAAATCAAAGAAAGAAATCAAATGGAAAGAAAGAAAAATGGCTACGGGTGGAAGAACCAAAAATGCAGAAATTTGTTCTAAGTTTTTGCTTATATAATAAGACAAAATTGCAAATTACCCTTTTAGTCCTCTAACTTTTCAAAATTTGCTTTTAGTCCTTTTTCGCTCTGTAAATTATTTTGATAATTTCATCAGGAATTTGAATTCAAAGTGAATATTCAAACATCTTATTTTTATTAATACTATTTAATAAAAATAGTTTCAGAACCGTTCCAAAACTCAGAATGCCGAAATTCCACTATTCCCCCGAAGTACCCTTAATTTACGGTTTTACCATCGCTTACTTTATTAGTGTTCTTGAACATCTTTCTCATATTTCTTTTTCTTGTATTCACACACGAATATACATTATCATTTGCCCTCAATCTAAATTCAGAAATTCATCCATCGATCGTACTGCTATTTACGACAGCGATATTGGTACCGACGATTTTCGAAAAATTTTCTCGATTTCGCTCTAATTGAGTTTTTAAAATTATCCTTAGCCATTTTGATAATTTTAATCCACATACTGAGAATTTATTTCACAAAAACATATTATGCATTTATAGGATATTATAATTTGGAGATAGGGAATTATTGTTACATGAAATTTAACTTTGGAATACATACGAATGTGTACCTTAACAATAATATTTGTTGCTACGAAAAAATCAAAATCCGCTGCCATGTGGCACTATAAATAGTCCCATATCGTCTTGTCGTACCACCAAATTGCAAGGTCGCCACAGCGTTAGGAGATCCATAAAATGTAACAAATAGTTTATTTCTATCTACCGTGATTTTCTCAGTATAAACTCCAGGACTAATATCCATAATTACTCTTTGCTTATTATTTAATGGTATACTTTTAATAGCATCCGTCATAGTTTTGAAATTTCCACTTTCGTCTTTTCTTACCATAATGATTTTAGAATTTGCCTCAGCCACTTCAAGGGTGGCATTTAAGGTGCCTTTACGATTTATGTATGGCTTAACAACATCTTGAAACCAAATGTTTAATGCAGAATTATCTATTGGTACTGGTGTTGTATCATCAGGGATAATAGTAGTGGGCACTGCTAAAATTAATGAAATAATCACACAGTAAATAGTGAAAACTCAAGCCATCCCCATTGGCATTTTAATTAGCTTAATTTAGTTTCATTAATGTGCTTGTTCTATTTTATTGTGAAGCAAAGATGTTAATTTATATTCCTAATTCGTTAATAAAAGCCTTAAAATATGCGGATTTACATAACGGTCTCCCAAAGTATGCCTTTGTCACATCTCCAGTTATAATACAATGTAAAAGTAAAAATCCAGTACCCTCTGACGGATGATTTCTTCTTTATGTTGTTATCACTGTCATTCACCCATATTTGCTAGAGTTCCTGGACTATCTGGACAAGCAAAAATGTCAACGGGGCCCAAATAGTTTTTTCCTTATCTGTTGATGGATAACAGTCTCTAACTTTTGATTCGAGATGAGCAACAGGATCCATAATATATGGATCAATATTGATTCTTGAGCTCTACATGTCATTGATCCCTCTAAACTAGAATGAGCATGTTTCAACCCCAAAATTCCTCATTTTAGGCTTCAACAAGCCACTTTTAGTTTTTGGCTATTTTTAAACTTTTTATTTTGATTTATTTTGCTGTGGTTTTATTGTCTTTTTTACTTTTTAGGGTCTATAAACGCTATATAAGCTTCCTTAATTTCTTTTAAAGGCAACTTTTGATTAATAAAATTTTGAATTGTCCTAATTAGAGTTTTCTTACTCTTCTTGAACGCTTATGAGTTGCGTCAAGTGGTATCAGAGCCTAATGGTGGCTAGTGGTGGAAGCAGTGGTCTTTTTGACGATGCTCAGGAAACTGGAGCCCTGATCCAAGGGGACGAAACTATAATACCCTAAAATTTTGATTTAGTTATTGGATAGTTCTTTTAAGTACCAGTTTGATAATATCGACAATAATTACCCAAACTAAAGATTTAGTTCAATACCAAATCTAAAGTTATTTAATACAGACCTATGGGTAATAAGAAAACTAAAATAATGTTATTTATTAGTAAAAAAAAGAATGGAAAGTGTTATGGAAGATGGAAAATCAATAGAATGACAAAACTATAAATAAGTGCAACTTTAGGGGTACTTTTAAAAATCCGCTGTTTAAAACTCAAAATCGAACCCACAATAATTTTATATTATAGAACAACCTAAAATAAGTCTTTTCACTCCCTACACTGATATTTGATTTTCAATAGAAATAATAGAATTAATTACAAAAAGTTATCTAGTAAAAGTGCAAACAAGGAAAATGTGGGGGCTAAAATGAAAATACCCTAAATTTTGGCATATAAATTCCATGCCTTAGGACATTTTCTTCACCATTTTACTATCTTCTTCTCCCTTTTTCTTGTGACTAAACCTATCTAGCAATTTATCCACCAATTTTTCATTCAAATTTCAAGAAAAAACCATAGAAAAACCTAAATCCAATTTAAAGCCAACGTTTTTCGATCAAAATTTCATCAAGGCGATAAAGGAAAATTTAGAATTCTTCTTCAAGGAATTTTGGCAATCCCACCCAATTGAGGTAACTTAAAGTTTTCTTCCATTTTATGGTTTAGATAGATGATTTAGATGATGAATAACATGATTTTAGCAACTAATTACACCAATTTGCACTAATTGTTAGAAATTTCCAATTTTGGAACCCTAAATTTAATATGCCAAGTACCAATTCTTGAATTAGTGTTATATGATCTTTAATTTAGTTAGAATAAGTGTTATTACTATCATTGGAAGCTAAATTGATGGTTATATTGGTGTAGAACTATGAGGCCTCGCCCGAGCACCGTCCTCCCACGGATCCAAGGGAGATCGGGGGATGCTCTCATTTTTAAGGACAATTTCTTACGAAGGAGGCGGCCTTAGCGCCTTTTTTGAAAATGATTTTTGACATTTTTGATTCGCCACCTTAAGTTATTTTTGTTGGAAAAATTTAAGGTAAAAACCCATTTTGACTCCAATTTTATCCCAAAGGAAAATAAGTGCACTAGTCTTTGAAACCAAAGAGGATTTGGGGACTAGGTTTTCGGTTGAACTTGGCTTCTAATTTTAACTATGATTTAAAGCGTTTTCATGAGAACTATATATA
>CANXYC010043107.1:0-55616 GCA_948193065.1 Aleurites moluccanus
TATCCTGATTGTCATCACCTAGATCATGGTGTAGGCAAGGATCCAGTAATAGGGTTATTAAATTCTATTATAGATCGCTTAGACTCTCTAAATAATTCTATAGATAAATTGTTCAGAAATTTAGAAGAGTTGACTCTTAGACAGAGTGAATTTGAGAAATTTTTTCTTGAGAACAAAGGCCCTTTAGGACATGTTGCTAGCTCTCGTTATCACAACGAGTATAAAAAGCTGAAAGAAATCAGAAATAAAAGAAAAACCCTTTGAAGATCTTTATGAGTAGCTCTTTATATTTTTGCCTCTGAACAAATTAATTAGAAAGAGGGCAAACTCACTTGACTAGTATCAGAGCTTAAAAGGAAAAGTTTTGGATTTATTTGAAAGAAAAATAGGATTTTGGAGGGTTAAAATAGAAATAACAATAGTTTGGGCAGATAAGGACTGCCAGTGAAATTAAGTTAAAAGTTTACGGATTTTTGTGTTACGTTTTAAAGATTAAAGACGACAACGTGCATTAATCAATACTTTAGAGACTACCAGTGAAATGATCCCGGACAATCTTGATTATACAAAGGCTTTAGAAGCTTTGGCCCATTACTCAAATTATCGTTTGTGATAATTTTTTTTTTTTTTTTAACCTATAGAAATTACAAGCTTTACTTTGATTGGTCCCATGGCTCTTCATTTGGTGAAGCCTTGTAGCTATGAGGTATCGATCGATAGTAGTGGTTGGGCCGATCGGAGCAGTGATGATGATGGCAAAGAAGATGTTATTTGGGTTTTTGTTTGGTTTATGTAATTTGATCTTTATGGGAATTTATTTAGTTTCTTCTTCTTCGACAATCCAGACACACCTACTTTAAAAATGCAATAGCTAACAAAACTAATGGTATAGTTAAAAAAATCAGTGCAACTTGTGAATAGTATTCTAAACAAAATAATTTTTTCTGTAATATCTTTGGCACTCTAATAAATATGTCTGACTTATTTATAAATAAATAAAATTTAAATATTTCTAATGTTATATCACAATATTATCATTTTACAGTTATAATCTTAGAAAATCTAATGAGATTCTCATTAACATGTTTACAATCCTTTGAGATTTCATAATCTTGGAAAATCTAATGAGATCACATTAGTTTTAATAAGGTCTACTTGTTTCTCCACCCACCTTTCTTTATGCATCCTCGAGTGCTTATTTCAAGTCTTTCTTTCCCAATTTTCATCACCTTTGCATATTTTTAAAGTCATTTTCTAATTTTCTAAATAGTAAAAAGAGCAAGCTTCACAATGCATTAACTTTGAAGTATAACTACTATTGATTAACATAAAATTAGGGCAAAAGTTGAATATATTAGTTTTGATTATTCATTATTTTAACAATTAGGTAGTTATTGCTTTAGATAATTAAAGTTCATGAATTACCATTTTAACATTTATAAACATAAATCACTTTGAGCTATCTGACTTTGAATAAAAAAGTGTTGTAAACTCGATATTTCAATAAAAAAATTCTTTTAACCCAATATTCTAATAAAAAATCTTATAAAAAAAATGATAAGTTTACAAAGACTATATAAGGGAAAACAATATCAATCAAAGGCAAATGGTAAAAAGGTTAAGTTGAACCTTCACTAAGAAAGATGCAATCAAAATGACAATGAGTTGAGAGGGTAGTGAGAAAAAAATATATTGGAATTTAAAAAAAAAAAAAAAAACTCATTCCTTGACAAAATAATAAAATTTATATAAAGATGAACTATTTTAAAAGGTAGAAAATGAGAAAAAAATTATAAATTTATTTAAAAAATGATAGGAGTGAAGAGAAATATAAGAAGTGGTAGCTATAATATGATAAAAATAAATAAATAAATATGTCAAAATTCAAAATAAGTTGGTGAAATGAAAATATCTTTTAGTGGATAAAATAATTTATTAAATATAATTAATAACATCTCGATTTTAAATTATTTTTAAAATAATTAAATTTATATGGCCCATAAATTATTTTTAATATAATTATGCTCATAAATTTTCGTTTACTACAAAATTTATATATTTAGATATGATTAAAATAAAATTCAATTTAAGATTTCACTAAATAAAATAATTTAGTAAATATGATAGTCCAAAAGTATTATGCATTAAAATAAAAAGATAAAAAAAAAAAAATCTACAAGTAAAAGTGTTTGAGGGAAAAATGAAAATAGAAAGAAAACATGTGTTGGCAAAAAGAAAGGAAAAAAAAAACTAATACAAAAACCCGAAATTACCCTCAAACAAGAAGGAAGAGAAACCACCCAATTTAAAGGGTATTATAGTAAAGTGATTAAAATTAAATAGTAATTATAAAACTTATGACTTTATAGCAAATTACAAAAATGTCATAAACCTAAAATAATGCCATTTACTCAAAATGGCATCATATTCTATAGTGGGCTACAGAAAAATGAGGGACACTAAAGTAATTTTGGTGGGATCAACATCAACCACTTTTACACTATATTTGATTTAATTTTACATTAAACAATAATTATAAAATTCATTTCAAAATGAAATAAAAAATTTTACTTGGTCAAAAATACTTCGTATTATTTATTTATTTATAAAAATATGATGAATGACATATATAAATAATTAAAATTAATAAAAATATTTTAATTTTAAAAAATTTATTGACTTAAAATTATGAAATTTATTTAAAAATATTAATTATTTTGATAGAATTTAATTTAATTATTTTTAATTTCATAAATTTAAATATTTAAAATTTTAAATAAATTTAGATTTAAAATAAATATTAAATTATGGATTTATAAATAAATTTTATAAAATTTATTTATAATGGATTAATAGACGGATAGATAAACAAGCAAAGAAAATTAAGAAACAACTCCTTGAAAAAATGTTCAATAAATTTTCAACCAAAATTTAAAAATAATTTGCTTTTAACATTAACCAAACAAAATATAATTGCCAAGGTGTCATGTGGTAACTGAGTTTTAGTAATAATTTTAAAAGCTAATCATTAGAAATAAAATCGCTGACTTTTAATTTTATTTATTTTTAACAAACGCAGTCAGCGGTTGAATGTTCAACCGTTGACTTTGGCTTGAAAAATCCAAATTAAAAGGACACTTAATATCTGCTTGTAAACAAAGATAATATTTTAAAAAATTAATAATTTTTTTAAAATATATAACAAAATCATAAAAAAATTGCATATAAATAATAAAAAAAAAAAACCCAAGTATTAAAAAAATATATATATTATAGAAAAATATAATAAATATTTGAATAAAAAATATTTTTTTTAACGTGCATCATAACATCATTAGTCTTTCAAAAATTTGAATTAAATAATTTATATGTTAAGTATCAATATAATCAAAGTAAATAAAAAAAATAAATTGACCAGTAAAGTCAATTTGTAATATTTTGAGATCTTTTATTTTAATAGATTAAAATTATATTACACTATAATTTTTTTTTTTCCAAAAATTAAAAAAAAAAAAAGATAAACTTTTAAAAAATGAATTTTAGCTTAATGGCACTAAAATTAATATGAGTACAAAATCTAATTAATTAAAAAAAATAGAGATTTAGTTATTGTCTTATCATCAAAATTAGGATAATTAAAAATTTGATACTCATTATTCATATGTATTTTAAAAGGTCATTTATATTTTCATTTTTAATTTGGCTCCAACACTAAATTTCTCAAGTGATTTATTTATTTGCTTTTAAAATAGCTAACTGGATATTTTAAGGATGTGTGACCAAACTATTTGTCAAGAATTTTCCTTATGCTATGCTGGGCTTAGGCTATGTGAGAAATCAAAGCAATGTTTGAAGTTGAGCTACGCTCTGATTGCTCTTTTATCTCCTATCAATCACAAAAGACTATTAGACAAATTGATTTCAACAATAAACCCAAGGAAGCTAGTCTAGAGACCCACCAAATTATTTTCAACAAAAGAAGCTTCTCTAATCACATTCCTAGAATTGAATTTCAATAAAATAATAATAATAATAATTGGAAAATCTGATCCAATTGCCATTAACCTCTAAAAATATTTAATGGGAACAAGAAGAGATAATTCAAAAAAGATATGGAGATTTCATAGCTGATAACTATCACCAGTTTACAAAATTATGCACCAAAAGTGCTTAACAAACTCAAGTTACAAAGGTTTTCATGGTGCTTTTTTCTTGACTAATTTTAAATTAAAGATTTTTCATTTATATATCTAAGCTAGGAGGATACTCCTTTACCTGAATTTTGCATGGTTCTTCCGCATTGACAGCGTCTACAATGCAGTCTGCCTATGTACATTCTGAGCCACAGTTTCTGGGTGCTGTCTCTAGTGCATCATCCACAACCCAATCATCTGTCGGATCAATCTCCTCAACCACAAGGCCACTTTCAACACCTAATCGTGTGTTCTGCAAGTGGAAGTTATAGTGAATAAATGTCAAATCACTCAATCGTTGTTGCTCAATATGATTCCTTCCATTTGAGAGAAGCTTCTCAGCCAAACTCCTTTTCAGCCCGTATCTCGAAGCACCCTCGCAAGTCTGGCTCAGAATTCTAATAGCAAATTTTTGCAGCTCAGGATATTGTTTCCCATAGGTATACCACCAGTGGACTGCAGTCATGTTTTCAGGATGTACAGTTTATGTTTTTGGTCTGCATTACCAACAGAAAATAACATCAAGAATCCAACAATAGCTAGAATAGCTTTACCTGGAGGAACATTGGTTCTTTTGTCAATGGCACTCCCCTCTTTGAAAGCACCTCTAGCATGTCTATACTCATCAAGCTGTAAAGATATTAGGTCTTGTGTGTGATGATGTTGTACCATACGAACAATACAACATAACAGGCCAAATGCAACCTCAGGATCACTGTAGAAATCAGTCGAGTAAAACAGACTTGGGTTTAGATAATAGCCTGCAGCATGTAGAGGGCTATGGAGATGGGTGTCCCAGATCTCATCAATTACTTTCCAGAAAGGAATATATTGTGATTTCTTGTTTTTAAATTCCTCTTTGATCGTCTCCTTGGCCTGATCCATTGTTTCATATATGTAACCCACTTGAGGTTTATCAGACTCGATTATTAGGCTAAGAACACGGAGCAGTGGTACAGTAGCCTTCAAGGTCATCTCAGCTCCACTCCAGAAAGAGAGATCCCCCATCAAATGAGCCACTCTCTTTCCTTCTGGACTAGAAGCCCATACTGAGGTCCTCCACTCAGATGATGCAAACAGGCTCTTCAAGTTCTCCTTTTCTGATATGATATTCTCTAAGGTCAAGAAAGGCACAGCAAACTTCATCTTGGATGGCATTATCAAGTCATAGCTATGAGTATGATTTCTCATAAGCTTCAAAACCTCCTCATGTACATAAATAAACTTTGTAATGATTTTGGCTTTGTCTAGTATCTCCCTAATGGAATCCATTGTCCTGATATTTTCTAGCATGAGCTTGATGCAATAAGACACACTAACACTCCAGAATACTTCCCTACGCTTAACCATAAACTCATTGCCTACGGCTCCCACCCATCCTGTTGTTGAACATGCTACAATTTGAACTACGTTCTCAACCCCAACCTCTTTGATTACTCCATCCAGTAATAATTGCAAAGCATCTATATCATTGATGATAGCTGAAACATCAGCTGAACGAAGATAAATTGGACCCTTGGGGCATTCCACCACAAAACTAACCATATTTTGACCCTTCTCATTGACCCATCCATCCAACAAAATACTACATCCAGTGTTTGCCCACGAATGTCTAATCTCCTTCACATATTCTTGCATCAATTTCACTTCATCCCAAAGAATCCACCCTTTCAACTCCTGAAGAGTAGGGATTGTCACCCGACCATTACCAAGAGTTGCATTCAGCATTCTTTCAAAGCTAGGAGAATTTGCAGCACTGAAATCAATTCCTGTTTCATAGAAAAATCTTCCAATGCACTTTTTTGCTTGTTTTATCGATGCATCTTCTTCTCTTGCCTTGCCATTTATGGCTGTGTTTGAATCTAACCTTCTGTTACAAACTAGAGACTGTTCTGTTACACCATCTTCTACCCCAGAATCCATCTCTGCCTGCTTTCTGCTTCCACAACTAGCAGTTTGACTGGCTTCATGCTTTATATGCTTGACACCATTTGAAGTAGAACCCAAATTTCTCTTCCATGGCAGATCTGGCTGAGATAGCTTTCCAACTTCCTTAGCAGGACTTCCTGTCTTAGTTTCTTGTAACATGTTTCTAAATAGTTCCTTCACATTTCCGGGAACTTTTTTACAAGGAACTACACCTTTCCCTATACCTCCTAAGTGGCACTTGAGACGAAAGAAGCCACTGACCACTTCATCACAGTAGTTGCATTGAACTCTAATCTTTTTCTTGTCTACAGCAGTACCATGATCATGAACATTGATGAAGGATTCAACAGTAGTCATTATTTCACATTTAATAGAAACACAAATGCTACACAAGCAAATGCTCAGTCAAGAGACATCAATACACCAGTCTGAGACAGGTTATTTGGCTGGAAATTCATAAAAAATGTATGATTATATACAACAATCAAGAGAGAGAGAAGAAACTTTTAAAGCGCATATACATTCAAATGATATACTGAATCATATTGGCCCTTTTCATTCAACATAATTGATATTGCAATCATCATATGCTCTGAAATACAAGAGCTGAAAATTGTGCCGTTCAATTAAATAATGACACTTCAAGGCAGTTGCATTTGTGTGGGTTTGGAGAGAGAGACTAGAAATATACAATTGAACAATCAATTTAAATCAAAAGGTAAATATCTAGAAAAGAAACAGAAAGATTGGTTTGTTAAGACACACACACCATTGAGCAAAAATTTTGGCTTTTAAAGGAAATATGCATTACTCTATAGTATAAAACAATTTTTAGCTATCAAAGAATCATATTGACACCACAATTTTTTATATAAATTAAGAAATATTTATAAAATAAAAATTATGACACTTGGTAATTTTTTTACAATTATACATATAATTCTTTTAAAATTTTCAATACAGGTCACAGAATATAATGATTCTCCATTAGATATAGCAGAAACAGCTATTAACTTCTTAATTCGGATGCTAAGTTAGAGGGCCCTTGTTATGTTAAAAACCAGCTAACATGCAACGGATTGCACTTTTTAAAGTACGTGTGGCAGCCCAAATAACTGAGCCTCGACCATATAAGATTCCTACTGCCAAAACATATATGTTCCAGTGTTGAGTTCATACAAAATCAACTCAATGTAAGCATACAAATAGGCCCTAACAGTTCTTGATTAGTGTTAAGGTCATTAAATTAACAATAATTTTGGTTGAAAGACTAATAATAGGAGATATAATTACATCAATAACATTTGTTACCCAAATATTTATGTGCGTATCTCAATGTGCCAGAGCCTACAGCTACACATTTGATAGGCCCAAATGGAATGTACATTTTAGTGTAATGTTCATGCTATAATTACATTCCGAAATTTTTTGCTTTCAAGAAGCTAATGGTTGGAAAAAAACCTTGAATAAAATATAATAATAATAAAAAGACCAGCCACAACAAAAATACAGTTAATTATTAGTTATATAAGCATCATCATACATTTATCTATCCTTGTGATGATGAAAGTGTTGATTTTTCAAAACCAAAATAACTCAAAATGGACTGGAATTTAAGATTAAAAAAAAAAAAACCCTTCTTCCCCAATTTACATACCCAAAGAATAAGCAAAGAACAAACCAATTTAGAAGAAGTTAACATGAAAATCAAAATTCTACAAAATAATTAAGGGAAAAAAAAACAGAGAAGGCCATAGTTACAGTACCTTGAAAAACTGTGGAATCAGTTGGTTGATGATAGTATATGAATATGATATTTAGAGGTTTTAGGCAATCTGTTGGTGCTCTGTGTCGAAGTGAAGACACATTGCTCATAGTTTCTTTTCCTCTTTTGTATTTTCATACTTTCAAGGCTCTCTTCTAGATTGTGCCGCCGGCTGTATGTGATGGGCATCAGTATCCGCAATAATTACTCATTTAACATTTAAAAAACTCCTTCTCTATACAAAAATTAAAAAAAAAAAACATTTAAAAAACTTCCTCTGGTAAGTTTTAACTTTTGGTGTTTTTCTAATAACCTCATAAAGTTTTTTTATTTTTTCACATTGACTATTTTTTTTAATAATAAAATAAAATAAATATAATATCCATTTAAAAATATTAAAAAATTTATAATTTTATTATAAAAATTATTAAAATTATAAAAAAAAAAACTCAATTTAAATTTTTCGATTTTTATGTATTAAAAAGTATAATTTTTCAAAAAAAAATATTTTAATTTTTAACAATTTTTATATTGTCATTACATAATTTTTCAATGTAAAAATAAATAAACTCAATAAAACATTAGGAGGTTTAATAGGCAAATCATGTAAAGAATAGAGGCTCCATAATATTTTTTTTCCTTAATACTTTTATATCATAAAAACTCATTTTAAAAAAATTAATTAAATTCTATTCTGTTAATAAAATTTAATTATGTAAAAATTTCTTGAAATTAAAAAATTCAAATTTTAGAATAAATTTAAATTTATTATTTTTCATGTTTGAAAATAAATTTTTTACTCTAAAAAAATAAATTTTAATTTTATTATTATCAAATTACATAAATATTTATCATTTATCTTTTAGAAGTTACAAATTATTGTATACACTTATGACTTTGCACTGTCTTAATTTATTATTCAAATTTAAAAATTAATTTAAATTGACTATCTATATAATATAACTTAATGAGAATTAATAAAATATTAATAACTTAAAATAATAAAAAGAAAATTCATTATTTTTTTTTTATGGAGGATATAAATTAAATAAAATATTTTTTAATATAATAAAAAATAAAAATATATTTATTTAAAATCAAGACCGATTCCCTATAAATAAATAGAATAAACCGCAATCATTTTTCTCTGGTATGTATCTCTTTTTTTTATTTTCTTTTAATATTAAAATTATTTAATTATCCATTTTGATGATTTTGTCTATATATTTTAAAAAATATTTCCACATTTCTTAACTAAAATGAATTTTCTACTTGTATCAATAATTATTTTATTTTTATACTACATTTATATTATTATAAATTTATTTTATTATTAAAATAATTAATAATTGAAAATTCTACTCAAATAAAAATCATCATAATTGAATCACTTTTTGTTTCAATATTTTTTTTAAAAAAAAATTATTCCATAAAAAATTTATGAAATTAATTATTTTTAATATCCCATATTTAATAATAATATTATTTTTTATTATTATATTAATTAAAAATGCTTAACATGTATATGATTTATTATATAAATAAGTAAATGCTCATTTTCTTTATAGATAATAATAATATGACCGATCATTATGAGTGTAATGATAGATTTTCGAAATCATATTGCTTTAAAAAAAAATATTATTTTTATCATAATTAATTATTATTATTATTTTACTTTTACGTTAAACTTATTTTTTAGAAAAAATTATTACTTTAAAAATAAATATTATTAATTAGTTTGAAAAAAATAAAAAATAACAAAAAACCCATACACAAGATAAATTATAATTAATTAGAATAAGGAGAAAATATTTTTTAGACGTTAAGGTGTTACTTACAATAGTTTAACTATTATTAGCTTATTAAAAATATTTATAAATTCCTTTCAAAAAAAAATTATAAATTAAAAAGAAAAATAAAAGCATTATCTTAAGTCATAACAATGAATAGTCTTCATAGACTATATAATATGCACTCTTAATTAACATATTTATAAATTAAAAAAAAAAAAAAAAGAAGTGTAACAAAAGGGTAAAACTGTAAATATATAAACATTGTGAGGATATAATAGACACTGTGGTGTCACCCACGGGCCTTGGTGCTTTTTATACAGGGATATGGATGAAGTTGTAAAATAAAAGTATTAAAGATAATTAAATTATTAATAAGTGTGTAAAAAAATAAAATTATTTAAGTTGATAAATAATTTGTATTAGAGTGTATATATATATAATTAATTAAGTTTGTATTTGATGAAATTATATGTGAAATTAATTATTTTTATAATTTAGTAATTAAATAATATTTTTTAAGAATTTTTATAAATTAAATTTATATTTAAATAAGTTATAATAAATTGAAAAGTAATTATTTTTTAAATTTTAATATGTGAAAATAAAGTAGATTTTAGAAAAAATTTATTGACTATTTATTTATAATTTTTGAATTTAAAATAAATATTTTATAAATTTTTAAATATTTAAATATATATATATAAATAAAAAAAAATGTTAGGAAAATATGCGAAAGAGGGATGCCCTATCTCATTTTTCTGATTTCAAAGTTATATTTGCATCTTTGACAAAAAAAAAATATCAATGTGATATTTTTATTATAATCCAAAGAATATATCTACACATTTTTTCTTATATTTTTATAAATATAATAAATTAAAAAGACCAAAATGACCATACATCACTAATTAATTATTCTTAAAGAAGTGTAATTATAATGAAAATAAGAAGAGCAGCAATAAAAGAGTACTTGAGAGCATAGTTGTCAAAATTGAATCGGATTAATTGGTCGAACTAAAAAAATTAAGAATCAAATTAAAGATGATTCGGTCAGTCTTCATTTACTCGTCCTAAAGAATCGGTGAATCGGCCTATTAACCTATAAATCAGTCGAACCAAATTAATTTTTCAATTTGAACATTTTTTTAAAATTTTTTTATTTTTTATCAAAATGATATTATTTTTGTCAAGTAAAACGATGATGTTTTGAGTTAAAAGAAATTAAAAAAATTTTAGTAATTTCGTTTTAATTTTATCCGACACCAAAATCATAATCTTATTGCATGAGTAGATGTTTGAGCAACTGAATATCCATAACTTACTATATATATATATATAATTTTTTGACTTAATGTGATTGGATTGATACCATAAAAAATATGGTCTTATATAAATTTTTGATTTAACCATAATTATATTATATTTGTTTTCATCATATATATAATAAATGTCAAATTATCTATACATATACATGTATACCGATTTTTTTTTAATTTAACTAGTTCGATCCTGATCAAATATCTAACCATCTGCTTTTATCGATTTTTTAATATATCTAATTTTGAAAATATTGCTTGAGAGTAGCAACAAAAAAATATATATATAAAAAAATAATAAACCATTGTCATGTACAGTTATGTTGTCAAGATGTGGGTCTAACAGAAGATTGCCAATTTGATATTGAACAAGGGAACTAGTTCTTTCTTCAAATCATCGCCTGTTATGCTTCGCTACTATCATTTTCGGTGTTTTTTTTAGGAAAGAAGAAAAACCTTGATTGAGTTTTGGGAATTTTGATATTGGATAAGTTAAAGGTGCGCTAACAAATGGGAATAAACTTTTTAATTAAGCAAATCAAAAATTAAAAATGAGACTAAAAATAAGAAAATTTTTCTTATCGTCTGATGAGGAATAATATTATTGAGCTCGAGCCAAGTCACAAAGTTCCAAGTCAACTAATGAGGTCCATCATGCGATTAAGAGGCCTAGTTTGGAATTGAGCAAACTCAACAACAAGAAGGAGGAGAGTCCATAGAAAACTATAGGGACTACAAGCCAGGAGGATCTCCTCGCCTCGTAAGATGTGCTCGCAAGACGAGGCAGAAGTTTCCTTGATACTTGAATCAACAAGGGAGCCGTGGAAATTCAAGGAAGACAACTATTTCTCTCTTCTCATATCTCTGACATGACATCAATTTACTAGGGAGCATAGTTACTGAGCATACTCCATAGACCATCATTGCAAGCCTAGCATTGGAGGATGGAACTCCAAAACTACAAGTGACAGTGAAGTGATAAGCTATCTCTCAATTTGATAAGGAGATAGTACATACACTGATAAAATTAGCCACCTCCTCGCCAAGCTTGTAACATAAGGATACCTTTTGCCCTTGTCAAGTCAACAGATCAGCCTCCACTAGTATAACTACAAGAGGAAAACCCTCATTTATGGCAATTTGAGAACATCTCCTATCTATACTTCATTTAGCTTATCAGAAGCTTTCATTTAATTCTCTCTAAGCAAACTTCTGATTTAAGCATTAGAGTATCTTTGCCAAGCTAAAACTTAGCACTTTAATACTATTTCTCTGTTTTGCAAATCCTAATATTCACTTCACAATTAATTCAGGCTCAGACTTAATTAAAGAGACCTAACCATTACTTTGAATGGCTTCTAAGCTCATAATTGTAGATAATTGCGTTCTTTCATAGCATGTTGGAGCTAGAGATGAAGAAAATAAATTTGGTCAGAATCTGAATTTGAATCCTAATTCGTTTGCCCCAACGCAACTTCTATTCAATTCGAATATTCATTTCTCTTTTCTTCTCGTCTCCTTCATTGCAAGGGCAAAGCATTGGAACTTATTCTTTACGCATTTGCTTTCAATAGACAAAGTAATGACGACCGTTGATGCATCATCAAGCTTTTGATTAGCTTCATCTCAACATTCCATTATTTCCTCTAACACTCTTCTCCTCATAGCTTTCCTCATTCTCGCTCTCACTCAGTTCGTTAAGCACTTTGAACACTTCAAATGGAAGGAATATGCAGCAAAATAGTTCAATCTCTATTCGAAAATGATGATTAATGACTATCAATTTCGATTCTTCTATTAAAATCATATTGTTCCACGTGATTTTAAATTACAATCCCTAATCCCTAATTATAAATGGCTAAGAGTGTAAGAAAATGAAGTGAGAGTTAAAGTTTCAAAGTTATGCGTTTTACACTTCCTCAAACATATAAAGTCATTTTGGTCTCTCACTTACTTTCTGTTTGTGAATATGATGTGGCAAACTCTTTTACTGATAAAATGGACCCATAATATCCTAATTATTTATCAAGCGAGCATAAAACATAGCAAAACATTATATCGATGTATATTTATTATGTTCAAGCACTTAATTGAAAAAAAAAAAATTATTCAGGATATCAACATAGAAAAAATGAAAATTTTAGAAACTAAATTTGTAATTATCCTAGTTATTCATTACAGTATACCAAAAAAATAAGGGTCACTATGTATTCAATAGTGAATTTTCCTTTCTATTCTAACATCTTTAATTTTTGTATTTTTTTTTAATTACAATTTTTTTTTAAAATGCTATTAGAAATATTACAATAATGCCTTTACTTTTTTCATTTTCATAAATAAATTTAGATTTAAGATTTAAAATATCACAATTTAACCATTAATTTTCAAATTCACTATTTTGTTTAATTTTCTTTTATTTAATTTTACTTGAGGATGAAATTTAATGGCTGAGAAGCTTTGGCCAATAAAATATTATGAAATCGACATTAGTCCACAATATCATATTTCACTCTTCCAAATAAAAATGTTTACCCAATCTTAGTCCGCAGTATGTATCAAAGCCAATCGACATTAGTTAATTTTTGTCATATGTAGAGTTTAAATTTTCATTTTTTTTTTTTGTCAATTTATAATATTATTACATCATTATTATTTAAATTTAACTATTTAGTTGTTAAAAGTATATAAGGAGTTTTTTTTTTAGTACAAATAATTATTCAATTTATATATTCTATATACTATAGTAAATAAATTAAATTCACATTTTTCTTATTTTTTAAAAATTGGAAATCTAAAAGTTAATTATAATGAATATAATACTTGTATTTGACAAATTTGTACATTAAATTATCAGTACATTAAACAACAAAGTGGAATTGCCAGAAATAAAGCCATGGCTTTGGAATTTTGTGTACCATAGGAAGGATGCTTATTTCTAACGCAATTCCATGCTAATGGGAGTGAAAAAGGCTTTACTGATTAAGCACTTTGAAGTACAAAATAGAATATAATGTTATTGAAGTAATAATTCAATATTCACAGTATTTATATCGTAATGCAGGAGGTGAATAATTCAGAATTTTAAACTGTGTTTCCTCTCAAAATTTCCAGACAAAAAATAAAAAAAATAAAAAAATGGAAATAGATTATCGTAAGAATCATCAGTGTCTAAAACAAAGTTGGTTTAATGGAATTGCTAACCTGGAAACCTACATGATGTTCCATACTGGTGACAAGGTAAGCCCTGGAAATGAAAGATACCTGACCTTACAAAACATCATAGGAAACAATTTATCAAATTAAACAGGTAATCATATCAGCCAACTTGCATAATAATAAATCAAACAAGGCAAATCACTGATTGACTTGGTATGTAATTTTACCTGTAATAATGAACAAAAAGAAAGATTAACAAAACAAAAACGAGTTTTTATTGCCACCAAATCCTGATAATTTCAGGTGAATGAAAGTTACTTGATTAATCTCCTGTCTAAATATATTAATGGCCTAAGCCTGAGACTTCCATTTGTCTTTTATGTTTATGAAACCATATTTCATTTTGTCTTTAATGCTTACAGCACCAGATCTGCCCCTATACAGAAAAGAGAGAGAGAGGGGGGGAAAAATTGAGTTGGGAAAAAAAAAATGCAATAACACCTATCTTGCCAGTATATTCTGCGACAGTGAAATCAACAAACAAACAAAAAAATCCCACTAGTGACGCTTCATTTCACGAAATATGTTTGCCACCCTCGGAGATAATCTTGGGAGGAATTTAAACAGCTGTAACACAACACAATAAATCAGCATGAACAATTATGAAAGAATGAAAAAACATTATATTATGTGAGAAAGCTTATAATAGATTATTTAGGGGTAGGTTGTTGATCAATTGATTCTAATGATACCCCATTCCATACTTTTATAAACAACACACTATGAATACATGGGTGAGAACAAAAAATCAATAATACAAGATCCACATGTCTAAATCATGCTTGTGCCCACCTACAACAACTATGCATGAGCAAGTGTACGTGTGTATGTATATATATGTATTCCCCTCCTCACTTGCAAGCCCCTTCCATTTGTACTGTAGGAAATGTTAGTAGAGATTTCTCACGAACACACACAAATATGTTCTGTAAAATGAACCTCCTAGGGCAGCCTTTCATTGATGTCTTTGGTGTACATATATCCTAGGGCAGCCTTTCATTGATGTCTTTGGTGTACATATAGAAATCTAGTTCCAACAGTGAAAGTAGAAAAAAGATAGATTTCATCCATGCAAAGCCATGCTTTTCTTGAGCCATACTTAATTTAGTTAAACATTAAAACTAATATTACTTTCTACCAAACCCCATTAACAGGCTTGCTAACACAGTAACACGGCAAGCTCTTGACAGAAAAACAAAATATAAATTTCCCTCCAAATATCAAATAACCTGAACTGTATTGTTAGGATTGTGGAAACCCTAACAATTTAATATTGGTGAAATTAGGGTTTTAAGGTGGAAAGAATAGAAAGGAATAGAGAAATAGAGAAATAGAATAGAGAAGAAAAGAGATAATGAAGAGTGAGAGAGAGAAGAATTAAAGAAATATGAGAGAGAATTCTAGAAAGAAGTAGAATTTTATTAGAATCATCGAATGCATTCTGATTATGCTTTAAGAATCAGTTTATTCTACAACAGCTTCACAGTTAAGCTAATCTACTTAACTGCCTAACAATATCCTCCATTTT
Source organism: Aleurites moluccanus (assembly GCA_948193065.1). Classification (NCBI taxonomy): domain Eukaryota; kingdom Viridiplantae; phylum Streptophyta; class Magnoliopsida; order Malpighiales; family Euphorbiaceae; genus Aleurites; species Aleurites moluccanus. The sequence goes on from CANXYC010043107.1 coordinate 15,744, forward strand.
CGGATCACATTATTAACAGCTAGCATTTTACTGCCTATCCAACTCTATTTAACTTCTATCTTAAGCCTTGACTTATTTATTCAATCAAGGCCTATTTTTTCTATACTTTCTTCTATGATATGTAACAATACCCCTCCCATTAACTCTTTTTTGTCCTCAAGAAAGAGTACAATCTAGAAACTGAGCTGCCACAAAAGTCTTATCCTCCCAAGTAGAGTCTTCCATTAGTAAATTCTTCCATTTGATCAATCCTTGTAGAATCTCTTTATTATCACTAGTGATAGTCCTAGTTTGCAAGACTTGCTCAGGCTCTACAATAATAGAATCATCTGTCATAACTGGTAATTCTAAGAGAGGTGTGACAGCTTCTCCTAACTTCTTTAGCAATGAAACATGGAACACGATAGATAGAAAAAGTACGAGGTAATTGGAGTCTGTAAGCTACTGGACCTACCCTAGACAACACCTGAAATGGTCCATAGTATCTGGCAGAAAGCTTAAGTATGTTTCTTAGTGCTACAGATGTTTGTCTATAGGAATGTAGTTTCAAATAATGGGTTCTAAAGGCAGTCTTTTGGATGTCATCTGGTTGCATCCTAATTTGGTGATACCCAGCCCCTATAAAAATTGTGCTTTAGTTGTCTACATCTACAACCACGTGGATAATACATAGTAGGTTTTAGACCATGTTTGGTATGAGGGAATTTGAACGAGGGAATGTATAAAATCTTTGAATTTTGCTGAAATTCACCATTTGGTATGAAAAAAAATGGTACAAATCCATGAAACTAAAATCCACCATATGGCAAAATCCATAAAAAATGAGGATTTTGAAATCCTACTCTTAGGTGGGATTTGGCAAAATCCTTCATTTTATTATTTAAGAGATTTCATTATTTTTTTAATTATTCCAAAACTACTCTCTAATTCCATGGATTTAATTTGTCATACCAAAAGATGGAATTTATTAATTCCATTCATTCCACATTCCATGGTTTCTAATTCCATAGATTTAATAAATTCCATGGATTTTAAATATCCTCAATCCAAACAAGGGTTTAATCTTACCAAAATCGAATTCTACCTACACAAGCTTGTTCATGTCCTACCATATCTACCATTTCTAACATGTTTGTCCCACTATCATTTAATCTAAAATTCATCTATTCTACAGCTGTATCTGTTTTACACTTTTCTCTTTGCAACCCTCACCGTTCTACAACTTTGTAATGCCAAGATTTTGATTTCAAGACATCAGTTGTGTGTAGTACATACTTGTATTATGAGTATTTGAGTCAACATAAATAGTGTAGAGCATACCCAGAGCTTCACACATGCATCAATAATAACTGGAACCAGGCAGATAAAAGCAGTAATTGCAGACTGGTCGACTTCAACTCCATAGTGTTCAACAATTATCTCCAGCAAGGTTTGCCAACCAGATTCAGAATGATATCTGCATGTATAGGATTTGACAAAAAAAAAAAGGTCATTATAAACATGAAGGAGAAACTGAAAATTCATAACATAAAATTGATTATATTTGTTATTACTTTTGAGTAAAATGTCCTTAAAGAAACAAGCGCGCACACAGAATAAATACTCACCAGGAAAAGCTATTGATTATACACAATTTTTCATGTTTCCATTGCCACATCATGACAGACATATGTTATGCAATGAAGGGTACATTTTTAAAAGGGACTAAGTAAAGAAAAATCATATTGCAAAGTGAAAGAAATGAAATTATAGACTACATATTCAGTCCAAAGTCTAACAGCAGGCTATCCAATTTTTGTCATTATCAATACATCTTCAGTTAAAACCTACTTCAATTAAACTAGAAAGCAAAACAAATGTGCAAAGAGAAAGTACAACCTCATGAGAATCACAAAAGCAGAAAGTATTACCCTAAAAAAATGTCTGTAATAAGTATTATTAGAAAAGCCTTTCCAGTGTCGGAAATATTATTTATTAACTTATATCCAGTAAATTTCAGCAAAGCTACCTGCAAAATTGAGGCAAGGGGAAGACTATAGTTAATAAACTACAATATCTGAATGCAGGGTTAAGATAATGATAAGTCTACCAAATAGATAACATAGATTTATGTACTTGTGATATTCAAAGCACATTCACTAGCTATATAAATTATCTTTGGATATATGTCCATCAAATTTGACACCAGCTGGAATGGTTCTGTAATAAATTACATGATTATCGCCATTAAATCTAACACCAGCTGGAATGGTTTTTTAACTCTAAATAAATTACATGATGCTCGTTAATAAGCATTGTAAAATGGTTCCAGTTTACATATGAAAAGATTATTTATTTATTTTTCCTTTTTGCTGCAATGAAGAAAAATGAGATGGAAAAATAGCATAAATATAAAAGAAATAAGGTCTGACCATAGTTAGTGTGGTGTAAATATAAGAACCAATAATGTTATGTCATTTGTGCTGCCAACAACTAAAATAATTGGATTACAGTAACAAAGTGCCTATCTGACTTGAGAGATAACTCGAGGTCAAGTTCCAAGCAATAAATGTTAATATTACTTCCTCTAACTAAATGGATACAGGAAAGCTTCCGTGCCCTTAAATGTGATTCACCCGTTTAATTGGGGATCCACCAGGGCAAGACTGAAGGTACAAAAACTTTACCTGGACACTATTTGTTGGTTGTTGTTGCCCATGATGAGCAGATCCAACCTGGTAAGCTTGTACCTTTTTAGAAAACAAAACAGAATGATTCTGAAACCATTATGCATAGCTATTGTGGACTGGTAACCACCGAAGTAAACATGAATAATAGAATCTGTAAAACAGTTTCTACATTACTTGGATTTTGGTTATTTCTGTGAACAGAAGATTTTTCTGTCTCTGTTTTTTCTATCCACATATGCATGTAGTGGCACTATTTTGATCCAAGGAATTATTGAAAGGAGAAACCTTCACTAATCATATCCACCCACCATTTTATCAACACTATCTTTGTAACTTCTCGTTCTCTTATTCATTTAGGGCTTCTTGGGCAATGCTATTGCACCTACTACTAAGAAAAAAAAATAATCTTGAATTTGTTGATTAAAAGGACAATGAAACGTGTTTTAAGGTTGTTGGGAAAAGAATCTCACATCGAATAATGGTAAAATATATAAAGGACTTATAAGTGAGTGAGTGTTGAATATAGCATAAACCAATTGATTTTATACAAGTGGGTTCCAACACTTACCCACTTATAACCCACGTATGTACGGGTTCATGGACTTCAATAAAGGTAAATTTTGATATGAACAGAACCACTACAGAGTTTTATTATAATGACTTAACCATAGGTAGCCGCTAGCCTTGTACATTTACTGCTTCTTTATGCAGTGAACACAGGTAAGGCCGAGTTCAAACTACCCCAGTTAGTGAGGATGATTATCCTATTTACTGTTTTTGCTTCCATTACTACAAGTTTTAATTGATAGATGTTTATGATGATAACAACAAAGATAGTGATGATGATGTAATTCCCGGAATGATATAAAGCATCCAAATTACATGTATAAAAGCATTATGCAAAGTGGGTGGCTTGCAACTCACTTGACTCTGATTGAAGCATAAAAGAACGAACAATGAGATCCCAAACACCATATCTGACCATATGTTAGCAAAAGCTCTACGGTTTTCTATTCTCCATTCGTCCTGTAGCTCTAACCTGTTGAGGCAATAAAAAAACAGAAGATAATAAGACTAATATTCTGCCTAGATAATTAGGGTGAGCATTTGATTAGCTGAATCAAACACAGAACTTCAAATTAACCAAATCTTTTGACACCCTCTAAATGATAAGAAAATCGAAATGAAGAGACTGGAACATGGAAAACGAAACATAACAGAAATCAATTATTTTGGTCATTAATAAAAAATACTATAAAAATATATATAAAATTAATTTGTATGCTAATTACTAACAAATCATTTATTTTGGTTACCATTTATGAGGTAACTGAACCAAAAATGAATTTCCTCCCGCTGAAATAACTGAAGGTTGTCCAGTTAATTGGTCATTCAGGTTATAACCCAATAATGCACACCCATATTAGATATTAGTTAATGAGAGTGCGCATATATTTATTAAAAGCAAATATACATAAAATACTCAGTTGTGGTTCTAAAAGAGCTACAAACTGAATTTAAAATTTCCAAAAAGCGGTAAAAATTCTTAATATGATGAACATAACTTTAACTTGTTTTTTTGGTTTCTTTCCTTTATCTTTGTAGTTGAGAGCAAGGGAGAGGTGAGCAGTGATACGCTTCACATGTAGCGGTATGTAAAATTTTTTAAATTGGGATGAAAATAATCATAGAAAGAAAATTATGAACATACTACCTAAATAACATGGAAAAACTACATTTAAAAATATTACCTATTTTGGTACCAATTACAATGTGGTGCCTTTCCTTCAAAAAATAAAATTACACTTTATATTCTTGAACTAACAATCTTAATAAAATAGATATTTGGCCTGTATGCAAAAGATACCCATTGCTCACCACATGCTAAAATAACAGCTGGATATACCCAAAAATTTTTCTTGCAGCATTCTTTGTGTACTACTGACATAATTCTTATTTGGTAGTTCTGCTCTCCTTGCAGCAAATAAGGTAACAATGGAAATGAATCGTTCTATTTTTATTTCATATTTTATTTTCTTCAAAGAAAATTTTGAACCTGTGATCTACCTCAGTCCTATCCTACTCTTTAACACCTTAGTTGGATGTTGGAAACTTGAAACTCTTCCTCTGGGAATTGATTCATCTTGACACATATAAGTGGTGGGTAAAACTCACCTTGGAAAACCAGCTTCCCAAAGCAGGATGACCATCCACTTATGACCCCCCAAAATATGCCTCTCCTAATCCAATGTGGGATTTTTCTGGCATCATACTACCCCAGTTCTAGGCTTTGCGTCCTCGCAAAGGGCTCTAGCCCTGCAAGGCTGGTTCATCCCCAAGGGGCACCTCATCCCCAAGGACACAGTGCCAGAAGTTGGACAACAGGAAGGTGGCTCTGATACCACTTGACACTATAAATGGGGGTAGAACTCACTTTAGAAAACCAGCTTGCCAAGGGGAGGTGCCCATCCACTTATAAGCCCCAAAATATCCCTCTAGCTATGAGATGTGGGATTTTCCCCTCATCACATCTATGTTTGTTCAGTTAGTTCATTAGCAGTTTCCACTTTCTGCATCCAAAATTTTTCTTAAATTCTGGAAGTGACTGTAAACATCATTAAACTAAATAGACCTAGACATTTGTGAATCCTAATAGCCATCTGATAGAAAATATTTAGCCACAGAGGACTCAATAGATGTTTTATGTTCACCGTCATTTTGTTGCCACAACAAATCTTAACATTGTATTCTTACCATTTTCCAACTTTTCTGGGTGAAGACTTCCAAACCTTTTTTTTTTGGGGGGGTAGCTTTCATCTGTGGTTTTTCATTGTGCTGTATAAAATTCCTCCGCCCTGCAATTTTCTACGCTATATTTAAGCATTTGTTTATTCTTGCACAAAAAAATACACTAAAGGCCAAGGAAACAATCATCTGAGTTTTCAGAGAATTTGCTCGCAATAATAAAGCTACATTTGTTAATAAGGGTCGTTTTAACGTCTCAAGTACTCGTAGTGGCTTAAGAATTCAATGTAAGATTTATTCTTGCATGAGTAATAGTTCGACCAAAATTTTAAATGTACCAGTTATCACTAATAAGAATTCACACAAAAAGGAAATTCCGTTGCTAAAGCAGGAATAATCTGACAGCACAAACTTAATAACATTTGAACATGTCAAGGACCAAACAGCAGTATGTAAGCCCCATTCACACAATAATTTGATAGGTTCAAACCTTTATATATATATATATATATATATATATATATGCAGAGAGAGAGAGAGAGAGAAGAGTCCAGAAGTTATCCTTATGCACAATGTTTAGACAGCCTTAACAATGTACTTTTCTTCACAATTTAAGATCATCAATCCAATGCTTAAATGCAGTAAATAGATTTAATTAATAATCCATGAAAAAAAGGATATTGCTTAGATATATAACACACAATACGCCAAAATTACAAACCTCAAGCAATGGAACAGAATAGTTAATGCTCAGGAGTCAGGTCAGTAAAGTCAAAATACACACATTTTTAGAAAATTACCAACTTAACCCTCAAAGTCAGTTGATTTGGTTCAGCAATATCTACCTTTGGTTTGGCTGATTAGTTCATCCTAAATCGAATGCTTGTATCTAGGACCCTAGCATACCGTTAGAGAACATTATAACACTAAAAGTTTCTACCATATATTTTGTTTTTTGATAACTGATAAGAATAAAACCATATACTTTACACTATCCTTCATTTACCCAAAGAAAAAGGTAAAGCATAGGAAGTACCACAATTTTTCACCCCACAGTTACAAGCTGTTTTTCTTAAAGAGCTTAAAGGGCAGTTAGCTGCAGACATGTTTGTAATATGGTAACCCTACATAATCAGACTATTTTAAGCTTTAAGGGCCCAACTAAAATGGAAGGTGACAGAAAATGGTAATGTCTTAAGTACAGAGAATCAATCATATGGATAGAGATGTAATGACAAAAATACAGTGAAAAACGTCTGAAGGTTGAACACCACTGCTCACTCTTAAGCAAGGTAAATTACATTTTACAATCTCTATGTTAATTCTTTTTATTTTTTTACAGCAATCATATCTAATGCATAAATAATTTAATGAAATGATAAGATAGCATTGTAAATATTGGTTGCAAAAGGAGAACAAAATAGCATTATTCTTACGCTTTATGCCTTAACTCCCACCAGACCTCCTCATCAGAAAGAGGTGGAGATTTACCAATCTCTACTTCAAACCGCAATCTTGCTTTCTCCGTACTTAGTTCCCTAACCATTTCAAGCTTTTGATTTTTTCTCACGTCAAGCATCTGCGCTGCAAGTGGTACAGTCTTTACATACCTGTTTAAGGAATAGGGTTAGTGGACTTGCTAAAAAATTCAGAGCTGAAAGTGCACTCATCATATCACTAAAAGAAATAATTATGCTTTCTTTAGCCAAAAAAAAGATAAATAATTAGAGCAATAGCATTCAACCAACACCTACAATGATAATGCAAGGTTTCATGTACATTGCCTAGAGATGCATGGTGCCCTATGTTGAAATTGGCTGATTAGACTAAAACCATACTACTAAAAGAGCCAAATGGGTAACTTTATACATTCGTATTTTCTACTTAACCTATGAAGGACAATGAATGTATCTGAAGAGAAGAAATGAAATCGAAAGAGATTGCTCTGGCTGATAAAAAATAATTATCAATCAAGATTGCCAATTTTGAGGAATAATAATGCTTAGCAAATACCCAAAGGATTTCCGACTTAGATGGTTTAGTTAGTCCAACATCAACCAATGACTAGCACAAAAGAGCGGTTGGATCCAAGAAGTAGGATTTAGGAGCAAATAAGGGGAAAGAAACACAAAATAAAATGGGTTGAGTGATAAAAGTGGTTTTATGTCAAGGCACCTTAGAGAAAGATTGACCCTAAACATGATAGAACTGAGAAAAAGGAACCACAACTGACTTCAAATATTTTAAGGCCAGGGGTAATTAATTTATAATGAATATCCTAAAATAATATAACATTTTTCTCGCATGTAATGTAATCAGCTATTCATATTTCTATTTTTAATGTATCACCAATCCTAGATAAAGGTATTCTAGATTTCATCTCAAATGAACTGCAAAATTAATTATTGAATGTCTCTCTTGATTTAAGAATTACTACCATAAGATCATTAGATGTATTTAGCAGAGGTGAATCCAATTGTGAATTCAAAATCTAGGGACTATACAATTGTTTTGAACTGAAAGAGGTAATTGATATCTTCAAGAAAAAAAAATAGTTTAAGCCAAAAGTAAAAATAATCTTTAATTTTCCTCAAAAATAAATAAATAAATAATCTTTAATTTAAACAATGTCTTTTTCTCCATATCTTTTTAGGATGTTAATGTACATATTTCTTGTCAAAATAGTCAAAAGCGCAAGACGCATTTAAAGCGATATGTCCTCTTGTTGCCTGAGGCGCTTGGCGGAAAAAAAAGTGCTCGCAGACGAAACAAGTTCTAGTTTCTAAAAAAACCCGATAATACCTAATAGATTGTGAAAACAGTAACATAACACCTATGTAAGCATATTCTTTATCTTTAGCATAATAAAGAGATTTTTAACACATAAACTAGTACATCTAAGTTCAAAACAAAAATATAAAGCAAATAATTGACAAGTTTGAACAAATAAAGCCTTAAACTTAGCATCAAACAACCATAAGATTAGACACAAAATAGTTCTAAAATCTAGCATAAATAGTCCAAGACTTAGCAGAAAATAGTCTTAAAACTTTGCATATCCCAGACTCAGCACAACATAATCCTACAACTTAGCAGAAATCAACCCCTAACTTAATAGAAAATAGCTCTAGAACTTAGCAGAAAATATCCTTAATATTCATCACTAGAATCTTCATTCAATTTTCTAATTGGAGAGATTGAGAGTAGTATAGAGTAAAAAGATTTACAGAGCAAAAAAAATTAGGAAAAAATAAAAAAATAAAGCGAAGTGAGGGAGACAGCAGACCGTTGTTAATAACAAGAAAAAAGAGAGAGAGGGAGAGATTAAAAAGAATTCGTTGAAAGTAAAGAAAATTAGAGAAAAATAAATTAAAAAAAAAAAAGCTAAGAGAGGGAGGCAGCACTCCGTTGTTGATAGCAATAAAAGAGAGAGAGAGAGAGAGTTGAAGAGATTAAAAAAAAAATTCATTGACAGTAAATAAAGTTAGGAGAAAAGAAATACAAAAAAAATAAAGAGAGGCACGCAGCAACCTGTTGTTGATAGCAAGAAAAGAGAGAGAGATGGAGATTAGAAAAAAAATTCATTGACAGTAAAAAACAATTTTAAAATAATTTAATTATTTACTTGTTTCTATTGTTGTTATTCATGACTAGGACCACTGGTGTAAAAATTTGTATCTAATTAGACTTTTTTATATAGCTTTTTTGACTGAGAGATAAAACTTTATAAGACGCGTACTAAAAATATAAAAGAAATACTAAAACATCTTTTAGACTCCTTCTTGGAAAAAGTACCTAATTATCCCTATTTTCTAAGTAAAAATAAAAGAAAATAATTGGAATTTAGGTAAAAAAAAAAAAAGAACCCTAAACTTTAAATAGGCGCGCGCCTTGTGTGTCTTTTGCCTACTCCAAAAATCTCGTCTAAGTGCAAAAAGCGAGTGCCTAGTTAAATGCATCCGCCTATATGTTCTAGAAGCATTAACCATAATCCTTGTTGAGCCTTAGCGCCTAGGCATATGCCTTGTGCGTCTTTGACTACACTGTTTCTTGTCAAATAGTGCGTGACACAGAAGTGGATCCTTGGTTTCATGACTTTCCTTTTCACTTTATTTTGTTTTCTGCAAATTAAAGTAATACTATTTAAGATTTTGGTTTAACTTCCTTTTAGAATTATTCTTATCTAGGAAGAGTAGAAAATTTGTTCTCAATTCTTCTATTAAGAAATTACTTTATTTGAAAGTTTTGTAATTTTTCCTATTTAGGCTCCAGTTGTTTCATGTAAAATATTTTCATAGAAAAAATTTTATAGATTTGGAGTGCTTATGAAAATTAAAAATATTTTTCTAGTCAAAGGAAATCCTAATCCATCTCAAGTAAATGACTACCTCTTTGGATTTTGAGAAACTCATTAAAAGGGAAGGATCCAAAAGAAAATCACATAAACACATATCCAATACTCCACAGACTGCTACAAGTCATCGTAGGCCATAAATTGCCACCTATGGCTGCCAATATTAGCTGATGATGGTCATCAATTGTTGCTGACAGTAATAACTTATCATTTTTTGTGAAATTTTTATATTTATTGAACAATGAAGAAAAAAATATGAAACTTCTATTAGTCTAAATATTTACATAATCTAATATCTTGAAAGAAAATTTAATATAATCATAGAAAATAGCTCACAACAAAAGATAAATTGCTTTCTCAGGAAATGTTTTCCAAGAAAAATTGCCCACACTCTGAGTCATATTTCCTAGTTAGTTTCGGAACTAAGCCTACAAATAGAGCTTCTACAACTTTTCTAAGACAATTTTTCAAGTTATGACTTTTTTCTCTTTATTTTATTCTCTCTCCCTTTTGGTGAATTTTTTTAGGGATTTGTAAACATGGTTGTTGTTATATAAAGTAATAGCTGTAGGAATGATTGTAGGGATTTAGGAATTAAGTTAGTTTCCTAATATATTCTCAAATCTGTTTATATATATATATATGTATACTTGTACCTATATGAATTAATATATAAAAATATATAATTTCCTCTCTGATTATCATAGTATCAGAGCAAGACTAGGTTCTAAAAACTCTGATTTCAAGCTTCCGTTTCTGCCCAAGTGAGCAGAATTTGCTGGGTTTCGTTTCTGCCTAGTAAGCCGATTTGAGTTTTTCTTGGGTCACCCTTTTCGAGTGACCATCTCCTCTCACCACCGGCGTAGACTAAAGTGCCATCTCCGGACCGGCCCATCCCTGAAATCTGGTCACTAGAAGGCCAGCGAGTGAGCCTTACACGCCACCCAACGCGTCTGTCATCCATCACACGCGCCGGCACGTGAAGTCGCGTGGACCGATCTCCTGTTCTCCGATCCTTTCTCATCGGCGTCGACCCACCTAGTTCGGCTCTTCTCTATCCTCTGCAGCTTCACGATCCACCATTCCAGGAAAGAACCTTCTTTGTTCTCTACTGTTATTTCTATGTTCCGTTACTGTGGGCAATAAGGGTTTCTGTTATATATATATAGGTCTGTAATTTATTTGGGTCCTATTATTTTATCAATGGCCGATGAATAAAAGAATTTAATTGTCATTGATATAATTCTTATGATGTCCAAAATCACGGATCATAAATTGACTAGTCCGAATTATTTAGATTGGTGCAAGATAATTAGAATTTATTTGCGAAATATTTCTCAAGACAATCATCTCACTGACAATCCACCAAACGACAATTCTCGTCAGGAGTGGTTAAGAGATGATGCTCGCTTATTTTGACAAATTCAGAATTCAATTGATTTTACAGTGGTTAGTCTGGTTAATCACTGTGAATACATCAAAGAATTAATGAAATATTTAGAGTTCATGTATTCTGGAGAGGGAAACCTTTCCCGTATTTATGAAGTTTGTAAGGGATTTTATCGTGCTGAACAACAAGATCAATCACTTCAGGTCTATTTTATGAATTTCAAAAGGATTTATGAAGTATTGAATGTCTTGTTACCTTTTAGTCCTGATATCAAAGTTCAACAAGATCAGAGAGAGCAAATGGTTGTAATGAGTTTTTTGGCCGGTCTTAATTCTCAATTTGAGATTGCCAAATCACAGGTTCTCTCCAGTTCTGAGATTTCTTCCTTCCTTTAAGTTTTTACCAGTGTCTTGCACACAGATACTAGTATCTTTGTTCCTCCCTCAGTTCAACCCTCTAGTGCTCTTATTAGTCATAATAAGAGCTTTAAGACCGGGCAATCATATCATAGGAGTAATACCAGAGGCAGCGACACTAGTCACCGCGATAATCGAAATCAGGAAACAGGGAGAGTTATCTGTTATTATGGTCATGAGCCAGGCCACACCAAACGCACATGCAGGAAATTACTCAATAAATCCCAGAAACCTTACTCAGCTAATGTTGCGGCTACTAGATCACCTTTTGAACAGACCGTTACAATCTCTGCAGAGGAATTTGCTAAATTCACTTAGTACCAAGAAGCATTGCAAGCTTCATCTTCTTCCATAACTGTCATTGTTGAGTCAGGTAAATCAAATACATGCCTTCTTTCCTCTTCCTCCCAATGAGTCATTGATTCTGGTGCCACAGACCATATGACAGGTAATCCTCGTCTCTTATCCACATTTCAATCTCGCACATCTTCTTCTACTATTACTTTAGCGGATGGTTCTACCTCATCTGTTCTTGGTTCTGGCACTGTTAACCCAACTCCATTACTTTCCCTGTCGTTTGTATTAAGAATACCATGATTTTCTTTCAATTTGATGTCTGTCAGCAAACTTACTCGTGCATTGAATTGTTGTATCTTATTTTTTCTTGATTTTTGTCTTATTCAGGATCTTATGACGAAGAAGATTATTGGCAAAGGACATGAATCAGGTGGTCTCTACATTCTGGATACTCAAATACCTAGGACCATTGCATGCTCAGTTGTCTTAATTCCTTTTGAAGCACATTGTCGATTGGGACATCCATCTTTATCTTTATTGAAAAAATTATGTCCTCAATTTCATAATGTATCTTCATTTGTGAGTCATGTCAGTTTGCAAAATATCACCGTCTGTCTAGTTCTCCTCGAGTAAATAAACGAGCTAGTTTTCCTTTTGAGCTGGTTCATTCAGATGTTTGGGGTCCCTGTCCTGTTGTGTCCAAAACTGGATTCCGGTATTTTGTTACTTTTGTTGATGACTTGTCTCGTGTAACTTGGCTTTATTTAATGAAGAATCGTTCTGAATTATTTTCTCATTTTTTTGTCTTTTGTGCTGAAGTTAAGACACATTTTAATGTTTTTGTGCATACATTGAGAAGTGATAATGCCAAAAAATATCTTTCTCATACTTTTTAGACTTACCTACTTTAGAATGGCATTCTTCATCAGACTTCTTGTGTTGACACACCATCTTAGAATGGTGTGGCTGAAAGAAAAAATAGACATCTTCTAAAGACAGCCAGGGCACTCTTATTTCAAATGCATGTTCCTAAACAATTTTGGGCTGATGTGGTTTCTACTGCTTGGTTTTTGATTAATTGCATGCCTTCTTCCGTTCTTCATGGTGAGATTCCTTATCATATCCTATTTTCTGACAAATCTTTGTTTCCTATTGAACCCCGCATATTTGGCAGTACGTGTTTTGCTCGTGATGTTCGTCCCCAAATAACTAAATTAGATCCCAAGTCTTTAAAATCTGTTTTTTTGGGTTACTCTCGTCTCCAAAAGGGATATCGGTGTTTTTGTCCTACTCTTAACAAATATCTTGTGTCAGCTGATGTTACCTTTTTGGAACATACTCCTTTCTTTTCTAATACTTCTATTTCTTCTCGTCCGGGGGAGGATGATGATTTGTTAGTTTATCATGTCACCTATCAGTCCTCTACTTCTACCACTCCACCTAATGATCCATCGGCATCGCCTCCACCTCCACCTCCACCTCCATCATTGAAACCTCCTATTTGCTAGATTTATTCTAGAAGACGAGACCTAGCTGACACATGTCCGGTACCAGTATCTTCTTCGGCATTGGATCCATTGAATAGTATTGTTGATCTTCCAATTGCTCTTCCTAAAGGTAAACGTCAGTGTACTTATTCTATTTCATCTTTTGTTGTGTATGATCACTTGTCTCCTTCTTCTTGTTCTTTTGTTGCCTCCCTTGATTCTGTTACTTTACCCAAAACTGTTCATGAAGCCTTATCCCATCCTGGTTGGCATGAAGCTATGGTCGAGGAAACGAATGCTCTTGATGCTAATGGTACTTAGAATTTAGTGGATTTACCTGCAGGAATAAAGGTTGTTGGCTGCAAAATGGGTCTTTGCAGTTAAATCTAATTCTGATTGATCTGTGGCTTGTCTTAAGGCCTGCCTTGTGGCTAAAGGTTATGCTCAGACTTATGTTGTGGATTATTTTGACACTTTCTCTATTGTTGCTAAGTTGACTTCTGTTCGTTTATTCATTTCTATGACGGCTACTCATTATTGGCCTTTGCATTAGTTAGATATCAAAAATGCCTTATTACATGGTGACCTTCAGGAAGAAGTTTATATGGAGCAACCACTTGGATTTATTGCTCAGGGGAAGTATGAGAAAGTTTGTCATCTTTGTAATTCCTTATATGGTCTGAAACAAAGTCCGCGTGCTTGGTTTGGCAAATTTAGTCAGGCAGTGGAACATTTTGGAATGCATAAGAACAAGTCTGACCACTCAGTTTTTTATAAAAATTTTGCATCAGGTATCATTCTCCTTGTAGTATATGTGGATGATATTATCATTACCGAAAATGACAATATGGGAATTTCATCACTGAAATCTTTTTTTCACAACCAATTTCATACAAAAGATTTAGGGGTATTAAAGTATTTCTTGGAAGTTGAGGTGACAAGAAGTAAGAAAGGCATCTTTTTGTCTAGGAGAAAATATGTGTTTGACTTATTAACTGAGACTGGGAAATTGGGGGCTAAACCATGCAATGTCCCAATGCTTCCTAATCTGCAGCTCACAAAAGATGGAGACTTATTTGAAGATCCTGAGAAGTATAGGAGACTGGTGGAAAAATTAAACTATCTTACAGTGACTCGTCCTGATATTGCATACTCTGTTAGTGTTGTAAGCCAATTCATGTCTTCCGTGACAGTTCATCATTGGGTAGCCTTAGAACAAATCTTATGTTATCTAAAAGGAACTCCTGGACAAGGGATAGTGTATAGGAACCATGGACATACTCGCGTTGAGTGCTTCTCAGATGCAGATTGGGCAGGTTATAGGATTGACCGCAGATCTACCACTGGTTATTGTGTTTTTGTTGGAGGAAATTTGATCTCATGGAAAAGTAAGAAACAAAATGTTGCATCTCGATCTAGTGCAGAATCGGAATATAGAGCAATGGCACAGTCTGTGTGTGAGATAATGTGGATATATCAGCTCTTAACTGAAATTGGTCTTAAAGTCTCAATACCAGCAAAGTTGTGGTGTGATAACCAAGTTACTCTTCATATTGCTTCTAATCCAGTGTTTCATGAACGAACTAAGCATATTGAGATTGACTGTCATTTTATTTGGGAAAAAGTGCAGCAGAATTTAATCTCTACAAGACATTTGAAAACTGGAGACCAACTAGGAGATATTTTCACAAAGGCGCTCTCAATGGGGCTCGGGTCAATTATATTTGTAACAAGCTGGATATTTTCACAAAGGCTCTCAATGGAGCTCGGGTCAATTATATTTGTAACAAGCTGGACATGATCAATATCTATGCTCCAGCTTGAGGGGGAGTATTATAAAAAATAATAGCTGTAGGAATGATTGTAGGGATTTAGGAATTAAGTTAGTTTCCTAATATATATTCTCAAATCTCTATATATATATGTGTATACTTGTACCTATATGAATGAAGATATATAAAAATATATAATTTCCTCTCTGATTAACAATACTTGATACTGGAGTTAACTTGTAAACAAATGTGTTCATAAATTGGAACAATTATGTAGAAGTATATGTTTAGTGGATAGAAGCTGCTGAAGTTTTTCTTTTTTACCATATGCTTGACATGTTAAACTTTTATGTTTGATATTTGATCAGTAGTCCAAAATAGTAGTTATGTAATATTGCAACCCACTAGAGTTAACATGGTAGAGATATAGTATGCTGTTTTCTGATTGTAAATTGCTTGCCTTGTTTTTATTTTAGAAGAAATTGCACTTTGTATGGTTGCTTAGTTTGAATTTAAATTTGCGTTAACAGCCTAAACACCCTTATTTTGCAGATTGTTGACCTGGCGACATTAACTGGTGCCTGCATAGTTGCTCTTGGGCCTTCAATTGCAGGTACATGCATATTTTCATGATCATGCTGTGAGTTTGGATTCTGATGGAGGATCAAGATATGAGAATTTCTTTTCCTTTTCCCTTTATTGGGGGAGCACATGGTTGGGGGAGGGAAAAAAGGGAAGAGTAGCGGGGTGTGTGTTCATGTGGAGAGCATGGAACAAAGACCCATGGATACTATCATATTAATATTAGGACTTAGGAGGTCCATAGCTAGGGTTAAAATGAAGTCTTAGTGGAAAATTAAGGGTCATGCTTTGGTAGACCATATAATTTCTAGAACAGTGTCTAAAGTTTATAATATCATATTGGCAACAAGTGTGTTATCCCATTGTGAGGTTGCATATTACCCATGGCATTTTGCGGTATTCAACAAATTGCTTAACTGTTCAGTTTTTGATTATCCAATTGCCTTTATTAATCAAGAGGAAGCTATTTCTTAGGTGTCTTTACACCCAGTGATGACTTGGCGAAGGAGGTATTTTCTGCAGCAGAGGTCAGCGGAGAGAAACTTTGGAGGATGCCATTAGAGGAAAGTTACTGGGAGAACATGAAGTCAGGAGTGGCTGATATGGTCAACACTGGTGGTCGTCAAGGTGGTGCTATTACTGCAGCTCTGTTTTTGAAACAGGTACTTGGTCATATCAACCTTTCACATGTATCCTAGTTTCTGGATGGTATATGCCCTAGTATTTTTTTTAAGGACTGCATATTGTACTAGCTATGAGGGGTTTCTTCATTTTTCCATTTTGGTTGGACTTGTTGAGATAAATGTTTCAGAACCACCTGTGACTCCAGTAGGACTGCAGCGTTTTACTACCAGTTATTTGCAAACAAACAATTATACTAGCTATTGTACTAGCTATGAGGGGTATGAGCTATGAGCTATGAGCTATACACAATTAAACGATATGATTGCATATTGTACTAGCTATGAGGGGTTTCTCCATTTTTTTCCGTTTTGGTTGGACTTTTTGAGGTTTGTGTTTCAGAACCACCTGTAACTCCAGTAGGACTGCAGAATTTTACTACAAATAATTTGCGAATGAACGATTATTTTGTGGGGCTTTAAGGACCTGATGTCCATGTTCAACTTTAACCGTCTTACATGAAATGGATCCAAATGCTACCGTCTCTAAGATAATTTTTATTTTCTCCCACTTCTAGAATGTTTTCCTTAACAAAATGCACCTCAAAATCCTGAAATTTTGTCTGCAATTTTGCAGTTTGTTGATGAGAAGGTTCAGTGGATGCACATTGATATGGCTGGTCCCGTGTGGAGTGAGAAGAAGCGTACTGCAACAGGATTTGGCATTTCAACTCTTGTGGAATGGGTCTTGCAGAATTCTTCTTAGACACTGAAACTGGGTAGATAATGTAAAGATCCTATCACATGTGAACAATGTGGATGGGTGAAGTGGATCCGATGTGTGAGTTGTTTGGTGTTGTGAGATGGGTCTATGAATAAAAACTAGAAAAGAAATGGAGAACTGATGTTTTGAGGCATAGTAGCGGAGCCTATATGTGAGTTGTTTGGTGTTGTGAGATGGGTCTATGAATAAAAACTAGAAAATAAATGGAGAAGTGATGTTTTGAGGCATAGTTTGGTTTGAGCTTATTTCTGAAAATTAGAGTTACTACTTGTTGAACCTGAAAAAATTTTCAGAATTTTCTGGTCTGTGCATTGCTTTCTTTTCCGAGTGCTTTGCGTGTACAATGGTTCTTGCTTTAACCAATATACTTATGGATAGTTCATGCTTTGTGCGGGTAATTTATAATACATTATTTTATTTTTATGAACAAATAATTTTTTTTTTTGTGATAAATTATGTCATATCATAATAAGATTACGAAGTCTTATATGCAATGCCATAAAATTAAAAAAGTGATATAATAAATAAAATATATTTAATAATTATTTATTAGATATTTTAATTTTACTAATAGATGTAAATCTCTAAAAATCATAAAAAGGAAACCAATCACTATAATAACTAAATATATGGCCATATGACGACTCATTTTAATTTAGTTTTGATTTTAAAATTATTTGGGTTAGCTACATGAATGAATTGAATTTTTTGTTTTCACGATTTTGTCTGATATTTGTCTGATAATTATAAAAACTTTAAACATATGGTATTTTTCTCCTATAATTTAATAAATATAAAATTTTTATGGTATATTTAAATAACAAGAATTTAAATTATAGATACTTTTAGGATATGTTTAGATGATAATGATTTGAATTATAAATTTAAATTTGAGTTATATTTCTTATTTGAGTAGTTAAAATTAAGTGAATTTAGATTTGATTTAAATACTTAGTAAAATTTTACACTTCAAAAATTAAATATTACAAATGCTCTTTTTTACTTCATTATTTTAAATCTATTATATTCACCTTTAACTTAAAATTTTTATTTTTTTTAATTTAAAATTTAAAATTTAAAATTTCAATTTCAAATTCATACATTCAAAAACAGCATTAAATTATATAATTTTTTTTAAACAAATTTAAATTTATCATTTTATTTTTTCACTAACTTCATCATAACATATTTAATATTTCTAATTGGAGTGTTTAACATATTCAATTTTTCCAACCGGAGCATTCCTATATTCAATAAACTGCAAATCTACTTCAGTTAAAAATATGGTTATCAAAATCAAATTGGATCAATTCATCGAATAAAAAAAATGAGAATCGAATTAAAAATTGAGTCAGTCATTTTCTTTTTTCAATCCTTAAGGAATTGAATAAAAAATTAATGAATCAGTCGAATCTAATTGATTTTTTTAATTTGGGTGAGTTAATTTTTTTTAAAAAAATTTTAAATTTTTAATTAAAACGATGTCGTTTTTATTAAGTAAAAACGATGCCTTTTTGAGTTAAAAGAAATTAAGAGAATTTTAGTAGTTTCATTTTAATTTTATCCGACGTCAAAATCATAACTTTATTGTATGTTATTTTATTACGTGAGTAGATATTTAAGTAAGTGAATATCCATAATTTATTATATATAACTTTTGACTCAATGTAATTGTATTGACACCGTAAGAACAATATCACCTTATATAAATTCTTAATTTAATTATAATTACATTATATTTATTTTCATCATATATAATGAAAGTCAAATTATATATATATATATGTATGTTGATTTTTTTTATTTAATTGATTTGACCTAGATCGAATTTCTGACTCTTTATTTTTATTAGTTTTTTAATCGATCTAATTTTGAAAATATTGGTCAAAGTATAAATAAATCATATAAAATTGAATTTAAATTAAATTTAAACTCACAGCAAAATATTAAGATTAAATTATTATTAGCCAAATCAATAATATGATATATAAATAAAAGAAAATGAAGTAGCTCTTAAAACAAAATTCATTTAGATTTCACCTCCCACGTGCAAAGTCAAAATCCTAGTCTCTCAATATTCTATAATCTTTACCGCGAAAAAAAGAAAAGAAAAGAAAGAACATTTGCCTAGCTGCAATTACAGAACACTACTGTAGAAGAACACTAAAATCGAATAAAAATCAAATATAACCAAACAAGAATGGAATCTACCAAAGCTTAATATTAGTTGTTTTTCTTTTTTTGTAACACTTCTTTTGATCAATAATCATGTAGTGGTGGGTTTTGTTCGAAAAGCAAAAGAAACAGAGTCTGTAACTTTAAGCTTTTCATATTTGGGGTTGAAAACAATGAGTATTTCTTTGACTGTTATGACCTTTAATCTTCATGAAGATCAGCCAAAAGATAGCCCAAATTCATGGGAGAAGAGAAGAGATTTATGCATTAGTGTTATCACTAGTTACTCTCCTATGATTCTTTGTATTCAACAAGGTCTGCATTCTTCTTCTTCTTTCTTTTTGTATCTGTGTTTTTATTGTGATCTTGTTTATAGTTGTGTTTTTCTTGAAATGGTTAATCTGTGTCTTTTTTCATTTGTGTTATGGAAGATGGTCTCTTGTTCTTTTGTGGTCTTTGCTGGGAAGTTTTTCTTTAAGTCGATTTTGGGTTAGATTTACTTGGGTTTTCTTCGACTGATTGACCTGAGTATATTTTGATTGATCTTGAGGAGTTTCTGTTGTTGTTTCTTGCTGATTATTTTTTGGCTTGTTATTTTGCTGTTGGGTTTAGGTGTGAAATCGGAGTTGGATTATCTTCAACAGGGGTTACCAGGTAACTTCTTTTATCTGATAATTCATCAATTAGTTTCTTGTGTGCTTATAATTAGGAAGTTGCGTAGTACATTTTCTTAATAGTCAAATAAAGATTGCACTTGTGCATTCAACACCAATAATGCTAAGCAATGCAAGTCAGACCTTCATAGTGAACAGGCACTGTCTCCAAGGAGATACCCGGTAATCATACCTTGGGATGTCCATTGGGAGGCATTAGATTTGAAATGAACAGTAAATCTGTGTCACTTTTACAATTATAAGATGACCTGTGCACTTTGGGTTTCTCTAGTATGGTATTTTGGTATCCGAGAGTGTGCAATATTGACAGTACTCTCTTGCTCTAATGAAACTTGAAACTGAGGATTGCTTTTTTATATTCTTCAGGTTATGATCAATTTGGAATATCAAGAAAAGGGTCTCAAGACACTTCAGATGAACACTGCTCCATCTTCTATGACAAAGAGAAGGTCTGAATTTTGTTCCTTCTCAATCTGTCTGAGCATTTACATTGTATTTTATTTGAGGCTATTTGGCCCTTCTTCATATCCTTTTATTTTTCAATGAAGGTAGGGCTGCTAGAAGGTGGCACATTTTGGTTATCAGATTCACCATCTGTCCCAGGAAGTATGTCATGGGGTGCAGCAGTACCATGTATTGCAACATGGGCTATATATCCTTCGAAGTTCTACCTACTGGTTTTTCATATATTATACCATTATATGTTGAAATCCCCCAAACCCTCTATTTTATTTTTGCAGGTTCTTTTATGAGTTGTTTCTTTGACGTGATGTCCACACATTCCAATTGAAAGGAGCTGAGCCACCAGGCTTCTCATTTCAGATAGTGAATACAAACATGGATGAATTGAGCCCTCTTGCCCGTAGACGAAGTGCTTTACCCACTTGGCAACACATTGCATCCTTACCTCCAATCTTGCCAGTTGTGTACTGTGGAGGATTTAGCACACAAAAGGAATCAACTACGGGACATTTTCTTCTTGGGAGATCGAGGTACCATTTGAATATATAAATTCAGCTCTTTTATTTTCTGATTTCCTGAGACGTGTATCTTTGGTACATAGGCATTTGGATTTCTGATGTTGTGATCATTCTCTCAAATACTCCCTGTTTGTTAACTTTGCTGCCGCAGCAATGTACTGCCAATGCCATGTTACTGCTGACTCTGATCAACCTAGCTAGTTCTTTGTAGCAGGGAATAGGTTAATGTATTTTTTTATGTTAATTCAGACCAAAGGACCTCCCCTTCCCTCCTTTTCCTCCTCTTCCTAGGGAATACAAAAAGAAATGTGGGGATGGGGCTACCTTGTGGTTTATTTACAAGAGCAAACAAACCACAACCTTATGTTAAATTTGCATATCATTAAATGTATATTAATGGTAATTTTATGTCAGCCCCTATAGTTACATAATTTTTCTAAGATGGTAGGTTAGCATTATGAGATATTTGGTAGTTTCTGTTTGTCAATGCACCCACTGATTTTGGAGGATTACTGTGAATCAACTCTTTGATTCAAATGAAGCATAAACAAAGAAAGTAAATATGTGATGTTGCCATGTTGGTTGATGAAGATCCATAGTATCTTGGTATGTGATATTATAATTGGCAAGGAATAAGGTGGTCGTGGTTTGTTCTTGATTTTGAATTCCAAAAATGAGAATTTGGCTTGGGCTATGAATTTTTGTTTGGAGTCCTCTAGATTTAGTATTAGAATTGGTCTCTAGATCTTCAGAGGTGTTGTATGTGAAATTGAAAATAGGACAAACACAGTTATTTAGGGAAAGGAGGGGAAGTGGGCATAATTTGAAATTGATGCTGTCTTTCTATTGAGCTTTTGTTAGGGAAGAATGGATGACGGTAAACTCTACTCGGAAGATTGTTTCAAAGACATATCTTTCCAAGACAGTTCTTTTTGCATGGAAAGCAACAGGTTGAGTATTCTAACTAGTAATTATCTATGAGCTCCAGAAGAGAGGTAAGATTGCTGTTAATACATGCTTCTTATCTGTAGATGATGCTGAATTATTGCGGCACCTCTTATTGTTCTGTGACTGTGTTAAGATAGTTGTGGGAGTTGGCTAGCTTTTGTAAATGGGTATTTCTTGGGTTGTACCGTTCCAGCAATGTGCATAGCAAAGAAAGTTGTGTGCTTGGAGGGCTACTTATGCTTATATATGGAAAATAATAGTATACCTCTTGTCCCTCCTGCCCTCTTTTGGGTGGTGTGGAGGGGGGAGAAAGATGAGGAATTTTGAAGGGAAGAAAAGGATATTCTTAGAGATAGAAGGATGCAAAGAAGTAGTTCTTTTGGATATGTAGAATGAATGTTCTTCATTTTGTAGTTCAATTGTCTAGTAAATAACATTGCTTTCTAGCACTATTGTATTTTGTCATTTACTTATTGGTCAAAACATGTTCTTATTGAAGAATTCTCAATTTGAGTTCAGAGGCATACATTGCCAATTCTGATTTGAAACAATGCTCCAAAGAGCATAGAATGTTGCTTAACTTTATTCTGTGAAGTTTAGATGTATACAGGGGGCAAAACTAGGTGGAAGCTTGGGGGTTGCATGGTCCCCCAGAATCTTAAAATTTTTACTTTAAGCTATATATTTTTTAAAATATATACATTTAACCCCTCTAAATTTTTTAAATTTTGTTATATTTCATAATTTTTTCATAAAATATATATAGATTATCCTAAATTATCTAAGATATAAATAAATATATATATAATATAATATATATAAATAAATATTTTATAATATAATAATAGTACTAAAAATTTAAAATTTTTTTACATTAATCTTATAAACTTGAATTTTTTTATTATTCATGACTATTCTTAGCACCTCTAAATATTGAAATCTAGTCCTCACTTGGATGTATAATGATTATTATTATTATTTCGGAAGCAACTGATTGATATTCTTTGTGAATTTCACTTTTATTTTTAAACTAAATAATGGTTTTTCCTTGCTGAGTTTGAATGTTGTTTCTCCGAATTACAGTGCAAGAGGACTATATGTCCTCAGTTTTTTCATTTTTCCTAGTTATGGGACCAGCTAAATTGATGCTAGCTTTTCCCTTCAGAGAGCATGGTATAGTGGGAGATATGAGAGATGTCTATCCCAATGCCCGAGTAAGAAAAAATGTTTCCCTCATTCGCACTTACCATGGATTCGAAGGTACCATCTTGCCATTTATGTATGTATCTCTTAGCATGATAGGGACTATCCTCACTCTATTACCTGCTATTGTTAGGTGACAAGCAAGGGGCTCTTGAATTCCTCAAGTTGATCTTGAGAGCACTCTGCCTCTGTTGGGACAGACAAACTCAAGATCTTCATGTAGACTAGATTCTTTTTAGAGGTAGATCTCTCATTCCAGCCTTGTGTGAAGTGGTGAATGATAATATTGACGGGTATTATCCATCCTCGCACTATCCAATATTTGCTAAGTTTATGCTTACTCATTTTGTGAGGCTGCTTGAACCGCCTTGAAGTGAAGAATTGTAGAATTCATGGTTGCTATTTTAGCCATCAAAATTCTCAAGTCAAAAACACAGAGAGAGAAGATTCTGGAGAAAAGTAATCACAGATCTATATTACTCGAAGAGAAATATCTGTACATATTTTCTATTTATACAATGAATGAAATGACTAATATAATCCTAACTAACTGAAACCTATTTACAATACTATCATCTGTATATTTACAATCATGCCATTATAAGAATCCGACTAACATATATACAAAATAACCATAGTGAATAATATATATGTACACCCCTCCTCAAGATGGAGACTGGTGGAACACAAGGCCCATCTTGGACAGAAATTGATGATGAATGGAGGGACACAGTGGCTTAGTAAACAAGTCTGCAAGTTGATAATAAGTAGAAATGTGTTATGGCAAGATGAACCCTTCCTTAAATTTGTTTTTGGTGATGTGGCAGTCGATGTCCAAATGTTTGGTGTGTTCATGGAATATTGGAATAGCGGTGATATGAAGTGCAACTTAATTGTAACAAAAAAGAGGCACAAGAAGCTTAAGTGATATATGAAAATCCTGCAGAAGATAACTAATGTATTGCAGCTCGCAAACAGTTTATGCTAGACTGTGGTACTCTGCTTCAGTAGAGGATTTAGTGATAGTTGCTTATTTTTTTTGTTTTCTAATAAATGAGAGAATTACCAAGGAAAATACAATAATCAGATATAGACTTCCTAGTGGTGGGACAAGCTACCCAATTTGCATCTGAATAGGCTTTCAATTGAAAGGAATTAGAAGAAGGAACAGATAAACCAGCAGATGGAGAGCCCTTGAGGTATTTCAGTACATGAAGAGCCAAATCCCAATGTATTTGCCTAGGAGCAATCATGAATTGACTGAGTTTTTGTGTGGCAAATGTGATGTTAGGCTTAGTAAGATTTAAATAAAGAAGTCTACCAATGAGGCTTCTGAACTGATCTGGATTAGGGAGCAAAGGGGAAGAATCGGCTACTGGAAATTTGAAACCAGCAGGTAAAGGAGACTTAACAGGCTTAGTTGCAGTAAGACCTGTGTCCTGCAATAAATCAACCACATACTTCCTCTGATTTAAGTACAACCTTATACTGATGTGAGCAATTTCAAGACCAAGGAAGTACTTAGCATCTCCAAAACCCTTAATTGTGAACTTATCATATAAGTAATTCTTTACAGCAAGGATATGATTGGAATGGAAGCCAGTTATAAGTACATCATCTACATAGATTAAAAGAGCCAAAAAACCAAAAGATTATGAATTTAAAAATAAACAGTTATCATGAACTGACTGAAGAGACCAAATTCGTTGAGTGTGTTTGTAAACTCAATGTTCCATTAACATAAGGTTTGTTTAAGGCCATAAAGAGACCTTTTGAGTTTACAAACATGAGAGGAAGATTGAAGAGGATAACCAGCCGAGGGAACAATGTAGACTTTCTCATCAATATAGCCATGAAGGAAGGCATTATTGATGTCAAGCTACTGTAAAGGCCATTGATGGGCAGAAGCAATAGCCAAAAAAATTCTAACAGTGACTGACTTGGCTACATGAGAGAAGTTGTTTGTGTAATCAATACCAGCTTGTTGGTTATATCCTTTGGCTACTAATATGGCCTTTGGCTACTAATATGGCCTTTGGCTACTAATATGGCCTTATACCTATCAATTGACCTATCATGATGACACTTAATCTTGAAAACCCATTTAGACCTTATGGGAGTCTTGCCCTTAGGTAATTCAGTAAGTTCCCATGTATCATTTTGTTCCAGGGCTTTAAGTTTTTGCTGCATAGCTTTAACCCATTCATGCATTATTTTTACTTGATTATAGGTAGATGGAACATGAACAGTTGACACAAATGCTACAAATTGAAGGTGTGATGAGGATAAAAGTTTAAGAGATTCAGGGGAATATAGAAGTAATGGATAGGGATTACCTGTAGAGGAAGCCTGTGATGACTTGATAGTAGCAACAGAGGAAGAAGCATAAGAAACAAAATCTTGGAGTCAGGCAGGAGGTTTTTTTGTTATAGTACTTTGCCTAATTGATCGAACAATAGATGCAGAAGCTAGATTAGAAAAATCAAAAGTACTAGGAACAACAATAGACTCAAGATATGAAGGAACAATTTTTGAATGTTTAGAGTTGGAATGAGTAATGGAAGGTGTGGATTTGGGATTATTATCAGTGGATGGAAGATTAGATAAAATAGTAATAGGATCAAGAAGATCCATATTGGGCAAAGGAACTGTATTATAGGGTTTGATAGCTTTAAATGGAAAATGTGTTCATAGAATTGGACATCTCTAGAGATATGGATGGAATGAGATTGGATGTCATAAAGCTTATAAGCTTTTTTTCTAGGTATATAACCAAGGAATATGCACTTGAAAGCTCTTGAAGCTAATTTGTCTTTATGAGGGACAATATTGGTTGCATAGCAAAGACAACCAAATACTTTAAGAATAGTGTAATCGTGAGGTTAATTATGTAAAACCTCATAAGGTGTTTTCCACTGAAGTAATGGAGTAGGTGTTCTATTTATGAGATAAGTAGAAACTAGGGTAGCATCAGGCCAAAAAGACTTAGGTAAATGTGATTGGAATAGAAAGGCCCTAGCTACTTGAAGAAGATGCCTATGTTTTCGTTCCATAACACCATTTTGTTGTGATGTGTAGGAACAAGTTGTTTGATGAATAATGCCTGACTCAAAAAAGAGATTAAGACAAGGACTGTTAAGAAATTCAGTACCATTGTCAGTTCTTAATGTTTTAACTTGAAGGCCAAATTGATTGGAAATAAGATCAAAAAAGGTTTTAAAATGAGTAAAAGTTATTATTTTGTCTTTCAATAAGAATATCCTAGTAGCTTTGCTAAAATCTACAACAATAGTAAGAATGTAATATACTTTTTTTAATAAAAAGAGTTGAATATGATCCCCAAAGATTTACATGAATTAAATCAAATAAGGAAGTACTAACTATGGAACTTTGTGGAAAATGAATTCTTGGTTGTTTAGAAAGATGACAAATATCATAAGGATTATCATGATTTATATCAGTCATAGTAAAAGGTATATGGTTAAGTTTGTCTAAAGCAGGATGACCTAATCTATTATGGGGAAGTGTATATGAAATAGAAGAAAGATCTTTATTAGCTTCAAATTTATTATACTTATCAAGAGTATTTACAGAAAGACAATAAGCAAATCTAGATTGATACTCCCTAATAGTAGTTGCATGGAAACTAGTCTTATCTAAGATATACAAACCAACATGAATTTTCCCTACTGCTATTATCTCATCAGTCCATAGGTCCTGAAATAATCAATATTCATCAAGGAAAAGCATTTTAATTGGCATGGCAGTAGTACGTTTATGAACTAAAAGAATATTAAATTGAAAATGAAGTACATATAGTACTTTAGGAAGTATAAGTGTGGTATTTAAGGTGACAGTACCAATATGATTTACTGTTCTAGTAGTTTTGTTAGGCAAATGGACAAGTGAAGGTCTACACAGTTTAAAGATATTGTGAATTTGTAAAATATTAAAAAACATGTGATTTGTAGTACCAGAATCAATTATTCATGCATTTTCTAATCTATAATCAAAAGCAGATAAAGACAGTATATGAATTGTACTTACAAAACTTGTATAGCTAGCAAACTTTTCTTTTGGCACTCCTTTGCCTATCATATATTTCTGCATTTTTTTTACTAACCACTTGTGAGATAGCATTAACCCATTCATCCGATTTATTGGACTCAAGTGTGGCAGCATTAGGAACATCAAGTGATGAATCATCAACTTGAGCTGCTACTTTAGGTGAGGATCTATTTATGTGTGTAATACCCTATAAATTCCTAACTTTCATGCATGAATTAATTCTCAGTTTATGGTTCATTAGTCTTGAAATGGTGAGAAATAATTTTAGAAACACAGTCAGAAAGTAAACTTGATACTTTTCCAGGAAGCGGCGGTGTCAGGAACACTGCAGAGAAATTAGCAGTCCGATCAGCAGAAGAATTTCAGAAATTGATCTGGAGGTAAAAGATCACCATAATTTATGTGTAATTTTGGTAAAAAGAAAGAAGTGAAAATCATTTAGAAATACTTAAAAAGTAACTAATGACACAATCGTAAATAAATGGAAGTTAAAGGTGAATAGTAAAAATTGGTCGGTCAGGGTTACAAAATGACTCCAGAACTATTTTTCTAAATAAGGATAAATTAAAATAAGCTTATTGACTCTCTGCTCTGATATTTAAATCTTAACAGAATTGACAGAATAAATTATAGAAGATTTTGGACCAAAGTGTAATGGATGAAAGTTTGAGGATTTAGTTGTAATTTGCCAAATTGGATTTTTTTATTTATTTTGCCTTAGCCATTTGTTCTTCATCTTCTTCATTTGTTCCATGGTGGCCGAACCACCTTCCCACACTTCTTTCTTTACTTTCTTCTTCATTTCTTCACCAAATCCTTAGAAATTTGATGGAAAAGTTGAGTTCTCATCTAGTTTTACCTATTTCCATCATTATTTTGTAGAAAGAAACTAATGAAATCAAGGAATTAAGGCTTGAAGAATTCGTCTCATTTGCTCACTTGAGGTAAAGAGTTTATTTGTTTGATTTTATTGATTATTTAGATATTATTTAAGTTGAATTAGATGGGTTTAAAGTCAATTTACACTAATTGATGCTATTTGATAGAAATCCCTAAATTGGTTTGGTTAATTTGAAGTTGTATGAAATGACTTAATGATTTAGAGTTAGTTTGTCTTAATTGATGTTAGAATTAGTCAATTGGATGTGATTAGGCAACTAATTGATGTAGAATTGAAGTTTGTATCAAAGTGCTTTATTTTGCCCTATTGGAGGAATTCAGTTGAATTGACTTGGAGATTGCTTGTTCAAGGAGATTTAGAAGCTTAGGTGAGTCTATATTACATCCTAAAACATGCCTAATTGATTGAATTGTTGATTGGAACCTTGCCCTAAAATTCCATGTTTGGCCGAATGGTATAACACTATTCATCCCTTTGAAAATTGCTTGGTTTTTGCCTGAATTCCTATGCCATTTGATCCTATTTTTATGTTGTTTAATCTTGTTTCTTGAATACCTATACCTTATTTGACAATGTGACCTTGTGTTGATTAAATTGGGCAAGTCAAATTTGTAACATAACCTAACTTATTGGCTTGTCATTGTATGCCCACCACATGTTAGATGAAATGCCTAGTTCATTTGCCATTGGCTTATTGGTTTGTATATTGTCGCCAGCGACGTTGGCATGCCAATTGACCTTTCGTTTTTCGTCACCGAACCAACTTTTGTTCCATAACTTTTCTTTATTGCCAAACCATTGATCATTGATTGTATACTATTTATAGCATTGTCATTGCTTTTATTGATAACTAAACTGATTGATATTGGACTGATTGATTTTTGGATGCCATTGTTACTTATAGTATCCCTTATTATTGACCCTATATGATTTGGCAGAGCTATATATCCGATAGGGTAGTGAGGAAATACTGTTGGCGATGTGAACACTGTATTATTGATGCCCTAGCTAGGAGGGGCTATGGTCCTGGCCATAGGGTCTGATCAGCCTTATGCTTACTGATATGGATTACTGGAGATCTACATGGTCCATACAGATACGGATTACTGGAGATTGTATGATTTCTTTTCATACAGTCCATCCCATTATCTGTCTTTTCATATGATACCGAGCGTATATTGTATTCATTGGCTATACTGTACCCTGATATTGATTTCTATATACTGTTATTTGTTCCACTGATATCATTACTTTATTAGTGCTTACTGATTATTGTGGATGCATGTAGATTCACTGAGTATCATCTATACTCACCCTTTTCATTGTTTACCCATTTTAGGAGAGGAGTAGAGTGCAGATTTCTGTCTTCTATCATCTCAGGATATCTGCAAACGATTATCTGATGTATATTTTCTGATACTGTGTATTATTATTTTGGTGTTCATTATCTAACTGTTCCATGGGGTATGTATGGGTTAGCTAGGAGATGAACATGTGTATATGATGCTTGATGGTGTATTTGAGCTATATGATGCTTATGTGATATGATATATAACTGTTACATTCATTTGCAGTAAATTGCAGAATGATTGACAAAATAACAGAATGAATGGTAATTAATTAAAATGGATAATATATTGTGGTTTATATATTATGCATGTGATACTGGGTTCTCTGGGTGTCGGTCGCCATTGGCATCTCCCGTGCCCTAGGACCGTCATGGTCTAGGTAATCGGGTCGTAACAGAGATGGTATCAGAGCTCTAGGTTTACAGACAGTGAAACTTAGGATTACATATGAATAGTACCTGAATTACAAAGGAATAGTGATTAAGTACAAAATAGGGTAGAATTAAGTATACCATGAAGCATAGGATTTCCTTTGTCGTCCTTTGCTATTATCGTCTGTTATATGTTATTATTCTGCATTTCTGCTATTTTTTGAGACTGTTTTTATTTTTCTAGACAGATTACAGAGATGTCTGACGACAGAAATAGAGATACCAGAGAGGCAGAGATAGCCTCCAATGAGTCACTGGTGAGAGAGATTGCAGTATTAGAGTGTCTGTCTCGATTTCGATGGACTACAGAGGATATAGAGAGAGGCGATGACCCCTGGAGAGTGGAGATGATGAGAGGTTTATTGGAGTTACGGAGGGAGATGGCTGAGATGAGACGGGAGAGACAGTAGGTACAACCGCCACTTGCTCCAACAGTAGTGCCTCCACCTGTAGTACCTAAGACAGTTCCTGTAGCACCGGCTCCTGTACAGCCAGTAGGGGCTCAGAGGGAGCCAACTGTATAGGGAGGTCGGAGAGAGATTGAGGAGGGTGGAGTATCTATGTTTAGCTTTATAAAGCTAAACTTACCTGAGTTTAGAGGAGATAGAAGTACTGATCCTATTGATTTCTTGGAGGAGGTGGAGAAGGTAGTGAGGAGACTACCTTCTTCAAAGTTGAGAGCTATTGAGTTGGTTGGTCTATTGGTTAAAGGTAAAGCATGGACTTGGTTCTCGAGGCATATGGAGCCCAAGCTTTATGGGGAGCACACACCTACATAGGCAGAGGTTAGACAGGGTTTAGTTGATAAGTTCATTACAGAGGGGGTGAAGACTCGTAATTTGATCATATTTAAGCAACTTGAGCAGGGGGATAGATCCGTGGAGGAGTATGCGGAGGAGTTTATTTGGTTGAGTAGATATGCTACTCACATTATTCCTACAGAGGCTGATCTGATTAGTAGGTTTCGGAGGGGTATACATGTTGTACTCCATAATGCATTACTGGCTACAGAGTTCACTTTCTTGACTATAGTGATTGATAAGGCTACACAAATGGAAGAGAAATACAAGACTGAGAGGGCAAAGAGGGACCAAAAGAGAAAAGAGGGTCCCGGATCACAGATTAAGAGGGGGGAGAGCAGCTCCCAACCTAGACAGGTAGAGCCAGTGCCACGATTTGAGCAGAGATTATCAGGTGGTAGTCAGAGGAGGAGATTACAGAGTAGGGGACTGCCAGTAGTTCAGTCAGTACTTGCTTACTCCCATGGTTCTTCGAGGTCAGTTACTCAAGTATCCAACATTCCTACTTGTGGATTTTGTGGTCGGAGATATGGAGGGGAGTGTTGGAGACGGACTGGTGCTTGTTTGACATGTGGCCAGCAGGGCCATTATGCTAACAGTTATCCAGTGAGGGCTGATCAGCAGCCATCTATCACGGTCTCACAGCCAGTGGTTCAGACGAGTCAGAATCTGGGTAGAGAGGCTACAGGCAGAGGCAGAGGCAGGGGAGGACAGGCTCCTAGTAGTAGTCAGGCTCCAGCTGGTAGAGGCCAGGGCAGAGTGTTTGCTGTCAATACCTAGAAGTCCCAGAGAGCAGACAACATGGTTACAGGTACCATCTTGATTCAGAATGAGATTGTTGATGCCTTATTCAATTCGGGTGTTACTCTTTTATGTCACCATATTTTGCACCCAAATTGAATAAAGAGAGGAGATTATTAGATGTGTCATTGATGATTGCTACTCCTATGGGTGATACTGTGGATGTTGATTATTACTACCCTAATTGCATTTTTGAGATTGATGATAACATCTTGCATGCTAATTTGATTGAGTTGTCTGTGCTAGAGTTAAATGTTATATTGGGTATAGATTGGTTGACGAGGCACCGTGCAGTGATAGATTGTTATCGAAAGAGAATTAGATTTCAGTCTGAGGAGCAGCCAAAATTTGAGTTTCAGGGTGATATTCAGGAGTTTGGGGTTAACCTGATTTCTACTATCCAAGCTAGGAGGATGATAGGGAAAGGTTGTTCAGCCTACTTGGCACATGTAGTAGATGTACAAAATTCTTCTGTACAGTTAGATCAGATACCAGTTGTTCAGGAGTTTCCTGATGAGTTGCCAGGATTACCCCCTAATAGGGAGATTGAGTTTGAGATAGAGGTGCATGCAGGCACAGACCCTATATCTATTCCACCGTACAGAATGGCTCTAGCTAAACTGAATGAATTGAAAATACAGTTACAGGAGCTATTGGATAGAGGGTTCATCAGACCGAGCAGTTCTCTTTGAGGTGCACCGGTACTGTTTGTGAGGAAGAAAGATGGCTCACTGAGGATATGTATTGATTACAGACAGTTGAACAAAGTCACAGTGAAGAACAAGTATCCATTGTCACTGATAGATGACTTGTTTGATTAGTTGTAGGGTGCCAACCATTTTTCTAAGATTGATTTGAGGTCCGGGTATCACCAGTTGAAGATTAAGAAGGGTGATATACCCAAGACTGCTTTTAGAACTCGATATGGGCATTATGAGTTCTTGGTGTTGCCATTTGGGTTGACCAATACACCGGCGGCTTTTATGGATTTGATGAACAGGGTGTTCAGGTTATATTTGGATAAGTTTGTCATCGTATTCATTGATGACATACTTATTTATTCCAGGAGTGAGGATGAGCACAGGGAGCATCTGAGGATTGTTTTGCAGATACTTCGGGAGCATCAGTTGTATGCTAAATTATCTAAATGCCAGTTCTGGTTAACTGAAGTGTGCTTCCTTGGGCATGTAATATGCAAGGATGGGATTAAGGTAGATCCTCAGAAGATCGAAGCAGTTGCTAATTGGCCACAGCCTACCATTATTTCAAAGGTGTGCAGTTTTCTAGGTATGGCTGGATGTTACAGGAGGTTTGTGAAGGATTTCTCCCGGATTGTAGCTTTATTGACTAGACTGATAAGGAAACATGAGCGGTATGTCTGGACGGATGAGTGTGATCGTAACTTCTAGACTTTGAAGTATTGCCTTACTAGTGCTCCAGTGTTAGTATTACCAGTAGAGGGGGAGAAATTCACAGTATATTGTGATACTTCACGGGTTGGTCTGGGATGTGTACTGATGCAGATGGGTAGGGTAATTGCTTATGCTTCTCGTCAGTTAAAGAAGCATGAAGCAAATTATCTGACTCATGATCTGGAGATGGCAGCAATGATATTTGCCTTGAAGATTTGGAGACATTATTTGTATGGATCGAAATGTGAGATATATACTGATCATAAGAGTCTACAGTATATATTTCAACAGAAGGATCTGAATCTTAGGCAGTGCATATAGGTGGAGCTTCTTAAGGATTATAACTGCGAGATTCTTTATCATCCAAGGAAGGACAATGTAGTGGCTGATGTCTTGAGCAGGAAATCGATGGGCAATCTAGCTCATATTGTGATTGGCAGGAGACCATTGATCAGACAGATGAGAGAGTTGGCAGATTTGGGAGTAGAGTTGGAGTTGGGATCCCAGGATCGGAACCAGGCTCTGATAGCCCAATTTCAGGTGAAGTCACTATTGATTAATGATATTAAAGTAGCTCAGGACAGGGATCCTTATCTACTGAAGCTCAAAGGAGAGATATAGAGCAGGAAGATGATAGAGTTTACAGTAGAGGATGGGGTATTGAGATGTGGGAAGCGTATGTGGGGCTCAGATATTGATGGGCGACGCGCGCAAATTCTGAGAGAGGCTCACTACTCTGCATACAGTGTACATCTAGGGATTTCCAAGATGTACCATGATATGAGGAATGTTTATTGGTGGTCAGGGATGAAGAAAGATGTAGCTTAGTTTGTGTCAAAATGCTTAGCCTATTAACAGGTTAAGTTCGAGCATTAGAAGCCATCAGGGCTTCTTCAGGAGATAGATTTGCCAGAGTGAAAATGGGAACAGGTGACTATGGATTTTATAGTTGGTCTACCGAGGATTTCGAGAGGTTATGATTCTGGAGGTTAAGACCAGCTATACGGCAGCTCAGTACACAGTTATATGTGGACAAAATTGTGCGACTTTATGGAGATCCTTTGGTGATTATATCAGACAAGGATATACAGTTCACATCTCGGTTTTGGTAGAAGTTTTAAGAGGCTATGGGTATCCAGTTACGGTTCAGTACTTCTTTTCATCCGCAGACTGATGGACAGTCAGAGAGGATAATCCAGACTTTGGAGGATATGTTGAGATTGTGTGTTTTGGATTTCAAAGGTAACTGGGATTATTATTTGCCATTAATAGAGTTCTCCTACAACAACAACTATCACTTTTCTATTGGTATGGCTCCATTTGAAGCACTATATGGTAGAAAGTAAAGATCTCCAATGTGTTGGGTGAAGCTGGGAGAGAAGCAGCTAGAGAGGCCAGAGCTGATTAGAGAGATTATGGAAAAGGTACTTATGATCAGAGAGCGGATGAGGACTACCTTCAGTAGGTAGAAAAGTTATGCTTATCCGAAAAGGAAGGATGTACATTTTGTAGTTGGTGATCATGTCTTCCTTAAAGTCTCACCGACGAAAGGTGTTATGAGATTTGGGAAGATGGTTAAGCTATCACCAAGGTTTATAGGCCCGTTTGAGATACTTGAGAAGATTGGTAGTGTGGCCTATAGATTGGCTCTTCCACCCAGTATGAGCCATATACATCCGGTTTTTCATATCTCTTTGTTGTGGAAGTATGTGTCTAATCCATCGCACATTTTAGAGGTTCAGGATGTGGATCTCAGTGATGATTTGTCTTATGAGGAGATTCCTATGGAGATTATTGATAGACAGGTCAGACAGTTTCAGAATAAGGAGATTCCGATGGTCAAAGTGCTTTAGAGGAATCAATCCATAGAGTAGTGCACATAGGAGAGCGAGCAGGAGATGAGGAGCAGATATCCATTCCTGTTCCAGCAGTGAGGTATGTTTTATTTAAATTCGAGGACGAATTTATTTATAGGGGGTAGAATGTAAAACCCTATAAATTTCAAAATTTCATGCATGAATTAATTCTCAGTTTGTGGTTCATTAACCTTGAAATGGTGGGAAATAATTTTAGAAACACAGTTAGAAAGCAAACTTGATACTTTTCCAAAAAGCGGCGGTGTCAAGAACACTGCCAAGAAATTAGCAGTCTGATCAGCAGAAAAATTTCAGAAGTTGATCTGGGGGTAAAAGATCACCATAATTTATGTGTAATTTTGGTAAAAAGAAAGAAGTGAAAATCATTTAGGAACACTGAAAAAGTAACTAATGGCATAATCGTAAATAAATGAAAAGTAAAAGTGAATAGTGGAAATTAGTCAGTCGGGGTTATAGAATAACTTCAGAACTATTTTTATAAATAAGGATGAATTAAAATAAGCTTATTGACTCCCCACTCTGATATCTAAATCTTAACAGAATTGACAGAATAAATTACAGAAGATTTTGGACCAAAGTGTAATGGACGAAAGTTCGGGGATTTAGTTGTAATTTGTCAAATTAGATTTTTCTATTTATTTTGCCTTAGCCATTTGTTCTTCATCTTCTTCATTTGTTCTATGGTGGCCGAACCACCTTCCCACACTTCTTTCTTCACTTTCTTCTTCATTTCTTCACCAAATCCTTAGAAATTTGATAGAAAAGTTGAGTTTTCATCTAGCTTTACCTATTTCTATCATTATTTTGTAGAAAGAAACTAAGGAAATCAAGGAATTAAGGCTTGAAGAATTCGGCTCATTTGCTCACTTGAGGTAAAGAGTTTATTTGTTTAATTTTATTGATTATTTAGATGTTATTTAGGTTGAATTAGATGGGTTTGAAGTCAATTTACACCAATTGATGTTATTTGATGGAAATCCCTAAATTGGTTTGGCTAATTTGAAGTTGTATGAAATGACTTGATGATTTAGAGTTAGTTTGTGTTAATTGATGTTAGAATTAGTCAATTGGATGTGATTAGGCAACTAATTAATGAATTAATTGATGTAGAATTGAAGTTTGGATCAAAGTGCTTCATTTTGCCCTATTGGAGGAATTCGGTTGAATTGGCTTGGAGATTGCTTGTTCAAGGTGATTTGGAAGCTTAGGTGAGTCTATATTGCACCCTAAAACATGCCTAATTGATTGAATTGTTGATTGGAACCTTGCCCTAAAATTCCATGTTTGGACGAATGGTATAACACTATTCATCCCTTTGAAAATTGCTTGATTTTTGCATGAATTCCCATGCCATTTGATCCTATTTTTATGTTGTTTAATCTTGTTTCTTGAATGCCTATACCTTGTTTGACAATGTGACCTTATATTGATTGAATTGGGCAAGTCAAATTTGTAACCTAACCTAACCTATTGGTTTGCCATTGTATGCCCACCACATGTTCGATGAAATGCCTAGTTCATTTATCATTGGCCTATTGGTTTGTATTCCATAGGCCTACCATTTGAATGTCATTGTCGCCAACGACATTGACATGTCATTTGACCTTTCGTTTTCTGCCACCGAATCAATTTTTGTTCCATAACTTTCCTTTATTGCCAAACCATTGATCATTGATTGTATACTATTTATAGCATTGTCATTGCTTTTATTGATAACTAAACTGATTGATATTGGACTGATTGATTTCTGAATGCCATTGTTGCTTATGGTATCCCTTGTTATTGACCCTATATGGTTGGGCAGAGCTATCGATCCGACAGGATAGTGAGAAAATACTGTTGGAGATGTGCACATTGTATTATTGATGCCCTAGCTAGGAGGGGCTATGGTCCTGACCATAAAATCTGATCAGCCTTATGCTTACTGATATGGATTACTGGAGGCCTATATGGTCCATACAGATACGAATTACTGGAGATTGTATGATTTCTTTTCATACAGTCCATCCCATTATCTATCTTTCCATATGATACCGAGCCTAAATTGTATTCATTGGCTATACTGTACCCTAATATTGGTTTCTATATACTGTTATTTGTTCCACTGATACCATTACTTTATTATTGCTTACTGATTACTGTGGATACACGTAGATTCACTGAGTATCATCTATACTCACCATTTTCATTGTTTACTCATTTCAGGAGAGGAGTAGAGTGCAGATTCATGTCTTCTGTCATCCCAGGATATCTGCAGACGATTATTTGATGTATATTTTCTGATAATGTGTATTATTATTTTGGTGTTCATTATCTAGTTGCTCCATGTGGTATGTATGGGTTAGCTAGGAAATGAATATGTGTATATGATGCTTAATAGTATATTTGAGCTATATGATGCTTATGTGATATGATATATAACTGTTACAGCCATTTGCAGTAAATTATAGAATGATTGACAGAATAACAAAATGAATGGTAATTAATTAAAATGGATAATATATTGTGGTTTATATATTGTGCATGTGATACTGGGTTTTATGGGTGTCAGTCGCTATTGGGATCTCTCGTGCCCTAGGACCGTCGCGGTCTGAGAAACTGGGTCGTGATAATGTGTTTCTTTATGGTTTTATACTATTCTGGTATCCCATACGATTTGAAACAAGTATTTTTAGAATGCCTAAAGTACCTACGGTGCTCATAATAAGTATCATATTTTCTTGCCTATTCTGATTTTTCATTATTAGATCTCCAATTATTAGAATTCCAGGGGAGAATTCCAATTCCCTGGTCTAACATTCCCTTTTCCTATGTCTCTCTTGTTATAAAAATTCCTAGCAGCCAAAGTAGTGTTTTTAACATTATCTCCAATAAACACTTGCACTTGCCTCTGTTTCTCAACTCTTAATACCATAGAATATGCTTTGCTGACACTAGGAAGTGGATCTATAAGAAGTATCCGATTACTAACTACATCATAACTATCACTCAAACTAATGAGACATTGCATGAGTTTGGTTAGGCTACTAAAGTCTGTTGTAACCTTTGTAGTACCACAACTACATTCATGTATAAGGACCATACAAGCAAGTTCATCCCATAATTTCTTTAACCTAGTATAATATAGAGAAATAGTCATATTACCTTGTGTAATCGAACTAATTTCCCTTTGAAACTGATACATCAGTGGGCCATTGCTTTCCCCAAACTGCTCAAAGAGTTCATCCTATAACTCTTTAGCATTTCTGATGTAAAAAGAATGCCTATACCAGATCCTTGGATATTGAATTCAATATCCAGGATGTAACAATGAAATCTATGCTTTGCCATTGTTCAAACTCATCAGAGTTTTCATTCGGCATAGTACATTTTCCGTTAATGAACCCTAATTTCACCTAAGAAACTAGGGTTAAACGCATAACTCTACTCCAAGACATATAGTTATCACCGATTAAGGGAGAGCTTATGAGAACCATACTTGGATGATCTGAGTTTTATAAGACCATCGAATCTCCAATATTATGCACATCAGGTCACTGATTAAACTCTGCTCTTTGTTTTGGTTGTAAGAATCGATATCCTTATTCAGACTTTGTATCAAAATCCATCTTCTTCGATTATAAGTAATCCAGTAATCAATGTTGAAAAAAATCCCAAAAAATCCAAAGAAACCCTAAGTTTCAAACTCTAATAGTTGATGTTAAGAAGAACACCAAAAACAAACCCTAACCTTCAGACCTTTAACAATCAATGTCAAGAGTAACACTGAAATCCAAAAGAAACCCTAATTCCCAAGAGCCAATCCAGAACTTCCACAATCAATGTCAATAGTAACACCGAAACCCAAAAGAAAACCTAATTTCTAAAAACTCCAATCTACGATTTGAAAAAAAAAAATCCAGACACAATGCCTAAAAAACTCCAGAAATCGATCTAAAAAAAAAACTTTTCTATTTATCCATCAATCCTCTCTTGATGTCTTATCCTCTCTTATCTAAGACCTAAACCTACTTTGATACCATGTGGAATTCATAGCTGCTATTGTAGCCATCAAAATTTTTAAGTCAAGAATACAAAGAAAAAGAAGATTTTGGAGAAAAGTAATCACAGATTTGTATTACTCGAAGAGAAATATCTATACATGTTTTCTATTTATACAATGAATGAAATGACTAATATAACCCTAACTAATTGAAACCCTAGCAATCTATTTACAATACTGCTATATATATATTTACAATCATGCCATTACAAGAATTTGACTAACATATATACAAAATAACCACAGTGAATAATATATATTTACAAGAAGATAACTAAATTCTCATATAATTTGAGGTTTGCCCTCTTCCATTTTTCTTCCCATATGTTCTTTAGCATTCAAACATAGGGATAATTCATTGATAGTTGTGAGTATTCAGACAGCTATTTCAAGCAAAATATTTAGTTTGGTTATGTAATACCTTAGAAAGCCATAATATATATGCATGAAATTTTTCTCAGTATGTGGTCCATTAGTTTTGAATTGATGGGAAATAATTTTAAAAACACAATTAGAAAGCGAATTTGAAACTTTTCCAAAATCTGGTGGTGTTGGGACACTGTCGAGAAATTAACAGTCCAGTCAACAAAAGAATTTCTGAAGTTGGCTTGAGGGTAAAATATAACCATAATTTATATGTAATTTTGGTAAAAAGAAAGAAGTGAAAATAATTTAGGAACACTGAAAAGTAAAGAATGGTATTTTGGTAAATAAAAGGTAATTAAAGGTGAATTGTGGAAATGAATCGGTCGGAGTTACAGAATGATTCCAGAACTATTTTTATAATTAAGAATAAATTAAAATAAACATGTTTTCTTTTAACACTGGTATCAAAATCTTAACAAAACATTCAGAATAAATTTCAGAAAATTTAAGAACCAAAATATAAAGATTGAAACTTGAGGGATTAAGTTATAATTTGGCAATCAATTTTATCTTATTTGAGCACCATTTCCACAGGAATTCCAGCAGCTTTCTTCTTCACCATTTCTTCTCCATTGTTGCCATTTCTTCCTTTCCAACTTCTTTTCTTCATAACTTCTTCATTTCTTCACCAAATTGAATGAAATTTGATAGCAAAATCAAGCTCTCATCT